>JASSUY010050905.1:0-13421 GCA_032466535.1 Forpus xanthops | reverse complement strand
ATAAGAACAGTTTAGTAACTAAGGTATAACATAAATCACTACTGCTACCACCAATAATAATAATGACAAGGCAAATAAAGGGAAAGAATACAAGAGCTCACCAACTAATTTCCACCCAGACCGACCAAGCAGTGCAACCCCAAGTCTGACAATGCAGTACCCCCCTGCCCCCTTCCAGGTCTCTGCCCCCTGTTTCTACATCCTGGGCATGACGTGCTGTGGTATGGAATAACTCTTTGGTCAGTTTGGGCCATGTGTCCTGTCCCTGCTTCCTACCAGCCTCCTCCAAGCTTCCCCTCCTCCCTGGCAGAGCATGAAACTCAGAAAGTCCTTGGTTAGACCAAAACATTGCCAAGTAGTAACTGAAAACACTGATGTTATCAGCGCTGTTCACAGACCCAAAATCAAAAACATAGCACTGCACCAGCTACCAAGGAGAAAAATGTCTGCTACTGCTGAACTAATGACATTTGGGCAGCCCATTCATGTGCCTCACCGACTTTACAGGAAAGAACTTCTTTCATATATCCAATCAAAACTTCCCCTATTTAAGTTTGAACCCATTACCCTTTGTCCTATCACTAGAGTCCATAATGAAGAGTCCCTCCCCAGCATCCCTATATGCCCCTTTCAGAGGTCTTCATGCAGCCTTCTCTTCTTCAGGCTGTACAGCCCCAGCTTTCTCAGCTTATGTTCATATGGGAATTGCTACAATCCCCTGATTAACCTCGTGGCCCTCCTCTGCACTTGTTCCAACATTTCCATGTCCTTTTTATGTTGAGGACACCAGAACTGCACACAAGACACCAAGTGAGGTCTCACAAGAGCAGGGTAGAGGGGCAGGATTACCTCCTTTGACCTTCTGATCATGCTTCTCTTGATACAGCCCAAGATACAGTTGGCTTTCTGGACTGCAAGTGCACACTGACAGCTCATGTTCATTTTTTCATCAACCAACACCCCAAGTCCTTCTTTGCAGGGCTGCTCTGAACCTCTTCTCTGGCCAACCTGGAGCTGTGTTTGGGATTACTCCAACCCAGGTGTAGGACCTTGCACTTCTCATGGTTCAACTTCAAGAGATTGGCATCAAACCTCCTGACAAGCATGTCAAGGTCCCTCTGGATGGCATTCCTTTCCTCCAGCATATCAACCGAACCACACAGCTTGGTGTCATAGGCAAACTTGCTGAGAGTACGTTCAATCCCACTGTCCATGTCACCAGCAAAGATATTGAACAAGACCTCTCCCAACACCAATCCCTGAAGGACGCCACTCATTCCTGGTCTCCAAATGGACATTGAGCCGTTGACCACAACTATTTGCGTGTGACTATCCAGACATTTCTTTATCCACTATCCATCAATGAAATTGGTATCTCTCCAATTTTGAGACAAGGATGTCATGTGAGACAATGTCAAACATTTTGCACAAGTCCAGGTAGATGACATTCAGTGCTCTACCCCTGTCCACCAGTTCTGTATTCCCATTATAGAAGGCACCAAATTGATCAGGCAGCATTTCCCCTTCGTGAAGCCATGATGGCTGTCACCAAACACCTTGCTGTTTTTTATGTGAGTTAGCACCCCTTCCAGGAGAATCTGCTCCAAGATTTTACCAGTCACAGAGGTAAGGCTGACCAGTCTATAATTCCCCTGGTCATCCATTTTCCCCTTATTGAAAATGGTGTTATATTTCCCTTTTTCCAGTCATTGAGCACTTCACCTGGCTGCTATGACTTTTCAAATATGATGGACAGTGGCTTAGCAACTTCATCTGTCAGCTCCTTCAGGACCCACAGATGGATTTCATCAGGTCCCATGGACTTGTTTACATTCAGGTTCCTAAGATGGTCTCGAATCAGATCCTATCCTACAGTGAGCCCAAGGTCCTCATTTTCATTGTCCCTGCATCTGCCTTCCAGGGCTTGGGTGGTTTTTATAGCAGGTATGACAGTAAACTTATTTTTCTTTTTTAACTTTTAAAAAACAGAAAAATTATCATCCTTGAGTGAGTCAAAAAAGCGTTATTCTGTGAGTAATGTGGAGGCATATGAGAACTTATGGTGTTGTTTTGTTTGGTGTATTAAGGAGACTTAACAGCCTTCATAGGCACAAGATTATTTTAATTGTTCTTTAGTGTTTCATTTGGCTACAGATGATCACTGATGGTTGATGCTTTCTAAGCACTTTAAGAATTCTCTCATGTATAAAAGCTGTTCTAATCTTAGGAACGAGTCTAAGAGATCCTTTTTTTTTATCATTATTAAATGATAAATTTCCTTGTTTTATTTTTTAAATTAAACTTGCATTATAAAGTGATTTAAAGCAAAAGAAAAATAATGTCCTGGTTTTAGCTGTAACAGTTATTTTTCTTTCTTGTAGCTGGTGCAATACTGTGTTTTGGTTTCAGTCTGATAACAGTGATGATAACACAGCTATATTTTAGCTGTTAAGTATTGCTTACCTTGATCAAGGACTTTTCAGTCCCTCATGCTCTGCCAGTGAGGAGGAGCAAAAGAGATCAGGAGGAAGCAGACACAGAACACCTGACCTAAACTAGCCAAAGGGGTATTCCATACCACAGCACATCATGCCCAGTATAGAAAATGGGTGGAGTTGCCAACAAGGGACCAGTCACTGCTCAGGGGTGTGTGTTTTCTGTGCTTTCATTTCTTATTGTTTCCTACCGTTGTTATTGTTGGCATTCTTTCTGCCATCACTGTATGTTACTTATTGAACTGTTCTTATCTCAACACATAGGGTTTACATTCTTTTGATTCTCTTCCCCATCCCATCCTGGGGAATAGGAAAAAAGAGGAGGTGAGTGAGTGGCTGCAAGGTACTGAGTTACTGGCTGGGTTTAAGTTATGTCAAATAAGAAGAAATGCACAAAAAATATATATATCTGTTCTCTAAATGAGAACCAAATTAATTGCAATTTCTGCTGCTGTGTTATTGGTTGTGACTAATCAGTTGAATGTTGGCCAAAAAAAAAAAAACAATAGATGTTTTCTGGTTCTCAAATTTTCAGTCTTTCTTGCAGAAATATCTTTTTCATGTAAAATCAGTACTGGTTGCTATTTGCTTGCTATTGGTTCTATGTTATGTAATCATATAATTTAGGATAGTTCATTCACCCAGCTGTGCAGAGGAAATAATATCCAGTGACAAGGGTTGCTGGTGTCTCCACATAAGCAGTACATAGTCCAAGGAAACTGTTTATGATGCCTATCGCAGAAAAATAGTAGATCTGCTAAAAGGAAACTGGGATTGACTGTCAAATCATTTACCAACCAAGAAAAGAGTTGTGTATCAGCTTGTTTTCTCTTACAAATATGTATTTTTAGTCCTTTTTTCAGTTAAATTTATTAATATATGGAGAATTAGCACAAGGCCTGTTTTCTATTTAAATCCCATGTAATATCTCAGTTTTTGCTGATATATTTAGATCTAAACTGCAGCTGACTCTTGCTTAAACTTATTGGGTGGTATTTCCAGCTGGATCATGACAGAACCTTGGGAAAATTTGTGAGAAATTCTGTTCGAAAGATTTCTTACTAGGTTTTGGTACGTCTCACATGTATCCATTAAGTAATAAATAGTAGCCTGTGAATCATGCTAAAATTATGATAAGAAGCTAGGGACAGTTGGACAAGGTTTCAGGAGTTGCTGACTCCACCTGAAACCACACACGCAGCCTTGTAGTATTGAAGACTTACTCTAAAGGCTGCGTCAGGATTGACATTAACAAAACAGTATAAGCATATCCACTAGAGTGTTTAACCAAATGGGAGCTGAATGGGTGTTCTGAGAGTTGTTTGTCATCCTATAATCATTGAACTTATGATGGTGAATAATAGCCTCCATAGTCCAGAACACAAATGTGTTTGAAATCTGTAACTTCAGAGATTTTTTTCTTTTAATCTCACTAGTACATCTCCCTGAAAATGGAACACTTTCAAAAATTCCTGCTATGACTGAAAAATATGGTAGACAGCCTTTGAAGATTTAATAACCTGAAAGCAAAGGCAGAAAGTATGCGTATATGAGAATTTACAGCACTGAAAGCTCTTACAACAGAACTTATATTCTGCAAATGTGCAGAGAGAATAGTTTAGGTACTAAACACACTGTACTAACCCTGTTACTGTTCAGAATTTTTTTTTGTATTATCAGAAATAAAGGATTCCATCTTTGAATTAATACAGCAAAAATGGAGATAGGCTTTTGAAATATTTATATTTAAACTTTGTAGCCAAAGTCCTTTCTAATGACATTTTTTAGTTAATACCTTTTGTCAAAGATGCTGAAGCAGAATCACTTAACTTCCATAAAGAGGAGATTATATTAATTTCTGTATTAGGGGTGGCATTAGACAAAAAACATAGAATGATTTGGGTTGAAAGGTACCTTAAAGATCATCTAATTACAACCCTGCTGCCATGGTCAGAGACACCTTATTGAAGCCCTGTTGGCTGTCACCTGTCACCCCGTTACTATCTATATGCCCTAGCCTAGTTTTCAGGAGATCTGCTCCATGATCCTACTGGATGCTGAGGTGAGACTGACTGGCCAGGTCTTCCTTTTTTCCCTTTTTATAAATGGGAGGGGGGGAAGTTAATTGCCCCTTTTCCATTCAGCTGGAACGTGTTCTTCACCGGTCACTCCTGCCTCTCTGAGTTCAGTCTTTATCTCTACTTTTCTGTCCATTACATGTCTAGCTTTAAATTTTGGCAACTTAACACAAAACAGGCAAAACAAAACAGAATCTTCCTTGTACCAGATTTTTCTGAAGGTTTTAGTCTAGGTGATGGCTCCCAACTTTCACTGCAAAGAGGAATTTGAAGTATCATAGTAAATTGCACCAAAAAAAAAAAAAAATGTATAGTAGAACATACATACAGCACAAAAGAATAAAAGTTCTATTACCTGAGTCTGGAATGTGATCTTTTGTTTGCTTTTACTTTGTTTTTCCTATGGCAAAGCAAATGTCAGCCTAAAATTTAATTTTGAAAAACTAGCAGATTCAAAGCATCTAAAACCAGTTCAATTCATACAGTACTGCCACGGGTTCAGCAGTAGCAGACATTTTTCTCCTTCTTGATAGCTGGTGCAGTGCTGCATTTTTTGTTCTGGGCCTAGGAACTGCGCTGATAGCACCAGTGTTTTCAGCTACTGCTTGGTAATGCTTTGGTCTGACCAAGGACTTTCTGAGTCTCATGCTCTGCCAAGGAGGAGGCGAAGCCCGGAGGTAGCAGAGACAGGACACCTGACCCAAACTGACCAAAGAGGTATTCCATACCGCACTGAGTCATGCCCAGGATGTAAAAATGGAGGGCAGAGACCTGGAAGGATGGGGATGCACTGCTTGGCTGGGCTGGGTATCAGTGGTGAGCAATTATACTCTCTTTCCTTGCATTCCTCATGTATTGTTATTGGTGGTATCAGTAGTGGTTTTGTGTTATACCTTCTTTACTAAACTGTTCTTATCTCAACCTGCAGGAATTGTATTCTTTCGATTCTCTTCCCCATCGCTCCGGGACTGGAGGAAGAAAAAGGGGGTTGTGAGTGAGCAAAACTGCGCGAGGGCCTGGAACCACAAGTACAGTGCCCATTAAAAGGGTTTCTGTTCCAAAATCATTCTAAAATCGACAACAGTAATCCACAGATTTTTTTTTCACAACTCTTTTTCTTACTAGTTTTGAGATGGACTTTTAGTCTATCTGAGACCTGCAGCCTCACATCAGTCACTGATTGACATTTAATACATGGTTTAAGAATCCTTCAAGGGCTGTCCAAGAATTCTGGTGAAGCATGCCAAAACCAATCTCTATGACCTTATTTATATCCTTTTTCTAGCAGTCATGCATGGATAGGTGTACTTCCAGTACACTCTGATAACTAGAAAAGAAATAATAGAAATATACTAGATATTTTATCAAAAGCTATTTTTTCTTGACTTCAAATAAATCATGTGATTTCCAAGAAAAAAAAAATTCTTAAAGCTTTTTAATGAAAAGTTAATCAATTCTGTATTTGGAAAACAAAATCTACCATTTACATCACCTTTCTTTTTTGAAGATAAACAATTTACATTTGACAATTAGCTTATGTGCAATACATTCTAAAATTTAAAGAGATCTAATTGTTCTGAGAATGCAGGATACATTTGATGATGAAGTTCACCAACAGATTTTTAAGCATATCAGTCATGGAATCTGGCACTTAGAAGTACTCTAGCAGTGTATTCTTAGTGTGAGAGATATTTCTCTTTTTTTCTGGCCTGAAATGTTTGCACAACTTATTTTTTTTCTTCACAAGTTGTGCGCACTTTCTCTGTTATTAAGTTCTGAATTATTTCAGATTGTCTGCAGCTTCTGCTTGACAGAGATAGCAACTGGTAATGTGGCATTAATCTTGCATCTATAGGAATGATGTGACTATCCATACAGTATACAGATATCAATATAAGGAAGTTATAATGTTTCTGAGAGCAACACAAAAAATTGATACAGTGTAACTAACCACAATTTTCCTTTCAGTAATGAGAAACAAGACAATGTCTTGTTCTTATAATGCTTGAATGAGTTGGTACACTGAAGAAAGTGCTTTAGGAAAGTTATTAATACTTTTTTTCATAATAAATGCTTACATAGGTAGATAAACAATTAAATCAAAATAAAAAAGTGAAATTGATGCACTGGGTTGATCAGCAGGCATTAGGATGGCAGGTGCCAGAAAATTAAAACCACTATTAAGGAATATCTCTTAAGTACACAGTGTACTCTAAGGAAAATTGATGAATAAAATGCATTGCTCAAAAAAAGCAGAAAGAATTTTGAAAGCTTAGCAAAGGATTCCACTTGGTACAAAAAAAATGGGTTCTACCTGTGGTTTGTAGTCACTGGAAAGAAATACAAGGATGTGTCACTGCCAATTTGCCTTGCATGTGTTTAATAATTTGGAGGAAAATCCAGTCAGAAATCTAATACATTTGAAATTATACAGGTCTTTGGTATTAGAAAAGAAAAGCAACAACCCAGCCAAAACTAAAAAAGGGATTAAGGTACATAGAAATGTGTTCTTCAATGGTTGACTAAAGAACCAGATATTTACTTGTTGCTCATGCTGTATGATTCTCAGCTCTGATGCTGACAGTGTGTTAGTGATGTTGGTTATTTCCCTGATCTGAAATTCTTCATCTTTATATGGAGAAAATACTTCTAATCAGCTTATATTTTCCATATAATAATGAATAACTGCTTGGGAAGTGGTTTAGGACAACCAAGTGAAGAAAAGATTATGCACAATAAAGGCAATTCTTATAATAAAGATGCTCTAGGATGACAGTACCTTAGAAGCCTGTCTGTGCTGCTAAACTGGGAGTTTTTTCTTTATTTTTGGTGAATTCAAAGTAATATGAGACAAGAGCAATATAAATCAGACTGTTACAAAAAAAATTATTTTAGCTCCTCTCAATCAATGAAATGTCACTGGAGTAAAATAAAGGGTTTGATTTAAAAATTAAGAGAAAACAAAGCAATTATTTAAAAGGAAAATGCACAGTTAAAGAGAGAAAAAAAAAAAGTTATTTAACCTAAACACTGAAGATTAACTTTTCAAAATATAGTGTCAGCATTTACAAGGCAGGATGTGTAATTTTCAGAACAAAATTAATTGTTCATCTAGTTTTTTACATAACCAATGATGCTTGCGATGGTGGCAGATATAAAGGTACAAAATTATTTCTGCCCACGTATGCCAATTTAAATTTCATTATTTACATACAAACTGAAACAATGTTTGACAAAGTAATCCCTGTTTGTAGGTTCCAGTGGCTGATTTGGAAGTCTGATTAAAAAATTACATTGACAAAACAAGATTTAAAGGATCTTTCTGGACATATATATGATCAGATGCCTTTTTGTAATCCTGATCTTTAATTTTAAATGGGTGCTATGATTTACTTGGAAAGCTGGAACATTGTTCTGTGTTTATCCTAGTGTACATCAGTATGTAAATTAGATAACCACTTTGCTACAATTAGCAAACCTGATTTTCAGTTTCTAAATACACATAGTCACATATTAAGCTAGAAATTTTTTCAAGACTGTTCCAGAAATGCAATGTTTCTGTCTCAGGAGAGACAACCTGGTGACTATACAGAGAGAAGGCTTCACACGTATGTGCATGGTAATTACTGGTTCCAGGGCAGAGAGTTCAGGGTAAAGCAATATATTTCTCTGAATTTCCTTCATCAAACCTCCACAAAGCCTAACAGATGTGTTCATAATTAGCTGAAATTAAAGAGTGAATGAAATTATACTAGTGGGGACTGTAAATTATAACCTCTAGAAGTTTCTTTTAGCACAAATCTCTCAGTAGAAGCTTTGGTCTACAGCGGCACTCCTACTTAAAATTAAGAAAATATGCACATTGAACATGTGCAAACACATCTTTTGTATATTATTAAAGTGTGTTGATAAGCAAAATTATATTTCATATAACAATAGAAGTGATAAAATGCCTACAAAATGGGTGGAGTTAGAAGGAATAAGTGTACTTTGACATTTTTAAGAGTGCTACTATTAATCAGAAAAAAGTATCCACTCTTCTGGTTTTCTGAAAAGATATATGTTGTGGTTTAAGCCATAAATCACTCTGCCTGCCCACTCACTCCCCTCACCTTCTTTCGTCCCACTTCAGGGGGAAGGGAAATGGGGAGAAGAACCAAAAGAATGTAACTCCCAGGAGTTGAGATACGAACAGTCCAGTAACTAAGCTATAACACAAATCACTGCTGCTACTACCAATAGCAGCAACGACCATGGAAATATAAGGGAAGAGGACACAACAGCTCACCACTAGATGACCGAGCCATGAACTAAACTCTTCCTGGTTCCTGCCCCCAGTTTTACATCCTGGGCATAATGTATTGCAGTATGGAATGCTTCTTTGGTCAGTTTGGGTCAGGTGCCCTGTTTCTGCTTCAGCCAGGCTTCCCCTCCTCCCTGGCAGAACATGAGACTCAGAAAGCACTTGGTCAAACCAAGACATTCTAAACCATAACTACAAACACTGGTGTTATCAACGCTGTTCCCAGGCCAAAAATCGAAAACACAGCATTGCACCAGCTACTACAAAGGAGAAAATGACTACTGCTGCTGAACCCAGAACAGTATGAAAGCTATTGTCTGGAATTAAGTGAGAATAGAAATATTTCAAACTATCTTAAATACTATACCATAGTTTCTGCTTCCAGGGAAACTATTTTTTTATATCTGCTCCACTATTAGGAGAGTGCTGTCAGGAAGGCTGAGTATAAAAGATGGGATCGGTGTTGAACTGAGGGAGAAATAAAAATTAAGACTGAAAATGCATATGACAATGGAAACAGTGCATGTGTATATTTAAGGAAAGATGACCACTTTTATCCTAGCTTTCATCTTCAGGAGGCTGTTTCTGTATGCTGGGTATCTTTGAAGTATGACACATTGTGTACTATAGTAGAAAAGAAAATAAATACTGAAACAAAATACAGCTCAATTACCTGAAGCAAATACTGAAGAGTTCCCTTCAGCTGTTATAAAAGCTTGCACAAACAGTATATTCAAGACAACTGGATGAATTTCATAAGGGTTTTCTTTAGAGGCAATAACTCACATCCTTTTTTACTTGGGGCTGTTCTTCATGCATGAATAATGAATTAATAGAAAAAGAAGTAATAAAGGTAAGTGAAATTCTTGCCAGCTCCTGGTGGTTTTTCATATCTTCAGAATTCCTTCATACTGACAAGTGTACCAGATCACTGAGATCAATCTTACAAGATAACCTTCCACAATTCAGCATTTTGGAGATGTTTTTATGCATTACAGAAGTGATATGATTGATATCTGTCTCTTCTGTTCTAGGACCTCATATTCTGTATAGAGCTGACTAGTGCATGTGTACAGGCAGAATGTTTCTGGAGTGCAAAGTTCTAAAGACTGAAGCATCCTTTTGGTATCAAAGGATTTGTAGATGTCATGGTGAGGGAGCATTAGAAATTAAACCGTATGCCTCGGAGAGAAAAACAAAACAAAACAAAACAAAAAATTAAAACAAAAAGCAAGGTCAGGTTGGACAGAGCCTTGAGTGACATGGTTTACTGTGAGATGTCCCTGCTCATGGCAGGAAGGTTGGAACTAGATGACCTTAAGGTCCTTTTGAACCTTAACTATTTTATGATTCTATGGTTCTAACAACATTTGTTATGTTGTTAGAATTACATTAGTTATATGCACTTCCATGGAGACATCTTTGATAAATATCTCAAATTACCTAATAAGACATTAGGAAATAACAGGAAATATTTTGGGCCCATACTATAATATTGTAAATGCAAAACCAGACAAGGAAAGTTCTTCTCATGAGAAAAAAAATCCAAACCATCAAGGCCAAAAACATAGGATGTAACAAAGCCTTGTCTAGAACAACATTGATAAATGATTTAAAACTGAAAGCAAGTTCTGTATTTTTTTTTTTTTTTACAAAATCCAGAGCATATGGACCAGACTATAAAGAATAAAATAACCTTGTGAAACTCACCCTACTACAAAATATGTTGAAGGCTGTAAGAATTACACAGGTCTGACAATGGAATATAAACACCACAACTTTATAGGAGTGTATAGTGTATACTTCATGACACTGAGTATTGAGATGTTATCTGTAAACCAGTTTTTCTGATACTTATACTCCTGTGAGTTACTCAGGCCTAGAACTGACATTGATACAGTATTTTATCCAGACAGGTAAGTGTCTTGAAGAAGTTGAATGTTTGACACTTTGCGCATTAATCTTGAGCACAGAAAACCAAAAATGTATCTCTCAGCAATAACAAAATCAGTTGGAGAGATAGGGGTAGAGGTACAAAGAAATATTTAAGTGCAAACCAGTCTGCCATTTACATATCCTAATTTAGGTTCTCAAGTTCCTGCATCAAGTCAACAGCATTGTGCTTGTTCGTGTATGGCACAGAATCTTAGCATGGTCACCATTAAGACCAGAATCTTAATCCTGGTCATGAACAAGTATGAGTTTCTTAACTGTTATTGTGACTTAAGTGACTTCAGTCACTTTATTTCTGCCCTGTTAAATTCAGGTTTTAGACTATAACCAGGTTTTTCTACAAGTGTACTTTATGGGCGGTTAGAATAGTACACGATAATACCTGTCACATATTGGTTGGTTTCACATACTGGAATGAAGACATAGTGGAATGGAGGTACATAAATTACATTATATTAGGCAAAAGAAAAAACCTATTTTGCCCTGACTTGCTAAGTAAATGAACACTGATCAGGGTAGTTGAAAAAATCTTATCATGGTGCATCTGAGATAACTACCACCATAAGCACAGAAGTGGTTTCAAGTTTATCCCAGAGACCATGTGTATAGCAACTGTGTATGTGTCTTATTTGCCATGTTGCCTCATGTGAGAAAATTTATAGAGGTACAGCTTTGCTCACAGAGTAAGATAAACACATTTTACTTTCACTGTTTTCTCTAAATCTTAGGTTTTTGTAAATTTATTATGTAGAAATCTCAATATTGTTGACAGAAAGGTCAGTTTAACAGTCATCTGTACTGGTGTGATAACACGCGCTACAAATCTTATAGTCCGACAGCTGCTGCTCAGGTCAGTGGAGTGTATTTTTAGGAGTTCAGAGGAGCACTGAACTTTGCTCTTACAGAAAGAAGAAATCAAGTATTGTTATCTTGCAACCTCAGTGCTAAAAGATAAGAGGAAATAAGAAGCTACAAAGATAGCTTTGCATACCTTTGTGAAATTATTTTAAAAGTTATAGTAATATTAGGTTTGTTTTAGAACAAAGACATAGAGATACAGCAAATGACTTAAAAAGTGCCTTCATTAAACAAATGCCTTGAATTTCTCTCATCTCTGTTTCTCAAGACTGCGGATAATTTGGATAAAACAGCCAGTCTTCTGTGAATGCTGCAAAGAGATTTATAAACAGCTTAATTGAGGGTAACCAGCTCTTCATGCTTTGAATAAAATAATTTAGAATGTCCTGGTATTTTAAAACTGATGGAATGCCAAAAAGATTAGTTATTGTAACAGCTAATTCAGCCTGGTTTGAGTTTAAACCTGTGTTTCCATCACCTGTTCTTCTGTAGCATGTGATTATGTTGATTCAATCACTTTCAAGCACATGAAGAAAATTATTGATAATTCACCAGCTGCTTTTTACGAACAAATCTGATCTTTTAAAAGAGGAAAGAAAGAGACTGATCGCACTTCAAGCTCCTTGATCTGTAAAACAGTATTAAGCTGTGAATGTTCTGAATGGATGGTAAAACAAATAAAAATCCCAAACTGTGAATAGTATGCAATTGTTTTATTTGTTACAATATTACTAGAAAATATTTCTAAAAGAAAACAAAAAGTTTAAATTTCTAGTAAGCTATATTCTGTCCGTTTGAAGATGGGTTGACTCTTCATTTTTTACATGACATGTATGAAAAGTTACCTGTCTTTCCTATTCATTTTAATTTGCTAAATATACTATGAAAAACAAATAAACATGGTAAGGGTAGTGGTTTAGTAAATCTCATATCTTGTCTAACTCCCACCTAGGTAAAATAGCAGAGTAGCAAGTGGCCGCCATCTTCCAGCCTCAGATTTACATTAGTTTCATGATAAGTTGCAAAATACTGTGTCCCAACAGTCCTTTGAGCATTACCTTGAAAGAGGCGATCGCTCTTGTCACATATCTCTGGAAATTCACAAAAAATGTCTAACAATAAAGAAACAAGCATACACATACAAAGCTCAATGACATTTCATATTTGTGTCCAGGTTTTTTAATATTCTGTAATTAGATAACTGTAAAAATTGAGAGTTACAGAAGAAATATATTTTCTAAAATATAAATGAGTTCATAAACAGGTACAAACTAGCAGTCTTGTTTTCAGGCATGAAAAAAGAAAGAACTGTTTCAGGTATCTGTATATCATGAGTTTTGAATAATGTGCTATAATTGTCAGACATGCAGTGTAGCAGGTACTAATTATCTTCTCTTGAGTGATATTCTAGCATTAAAGAAAGCTCTTTCTAAAGAAAGTGTATTTGTAATGTCTGATGTGGCAATTCCTACACACTACTACCCAGTATAATCTACTATTTATGAGTTTTCTCTACATTAGGTTTTGATTGTCAATGTACAAAGTACAGTGTGATTCTTCACCTTCTTTAAATCATATTGTTTTAAAGAGAAATTAGCTGGTAGTCAAATAGCTTGAATATTTTTTCTGCCTTAGAGCTCATATCTGACTGTGTTCAGAGGACGTTATCAGCAGCAGGTTATTCCACAATTCAATAACTTCATGCTTGTAGAACTAAAGTGATATGTACATTTC
>JASSUY010050900.1:0-51798 GCA_032466535.1 Forpus xanthops | reverse complement strand
ATAAGCAGGGGACTAGACTTTGTAATTCATTCAGTTCCTGAATGCCTGATGTTCCTTCACCTCAGGCATATTGCTCCTGGGCAAAAATCTGCCTGGGGGAATTTTTCTGCTTACGTCTTACTGGAGTGAGGATGCTGGCAGAAGAAAGGCCAATGTTTCAAGCATCTTTTTTGAAAGAAAAAAGGTTGTTCTGAAAGAAAAGAGCCTTTATTTTTTAAGGTTCAGATACTTCCAGAATGATCAATGCCATTTCAGAGCCCAGATGAAAACTTCCTGTTAAGATGATACGGAAATTATTAATCTGCTGTGAGGTACACACCTTAGCATCAACAGAAGTCTTGTCAGCTCTTCTGATTTTCTTACATGTAGTGCAATACTTTGGAAAGGTCTATGGGATGCAGTTCCTCTCATCACACTCCTGGGAGCATCTCAGCTTACATGTTCAAATATTTTCCTAGCCTTACAGTTGAAATGAGACCTCAATAACTAATAAAGGCTCAGAAACCTGAGGAAGAATAAAGAGAAACCCTTATTTTTAAACTGCATGCATTTTCTGTCCTGACTCATTATTACTGAATATTTGTAGGTTCCAATTCTCATCAATGCAACTCCCTACAGTGACTTCAAGGTGTTCCAGAGAAACACTTCCCAATGGAAATGCAGGCAAAAGACATGCCTGCTTTCAGGCACAAACAGGAAATGAAAGCAAAACAGTAAAAGTGAGGGGGAAGAAAAGATCTGTAGAAGCTGTTGCACCAACAGTTGCCGACAGTGCATAAAACAGGCAGATAATGAAATGCAAAGAAACAAAGAAGTAAATTGTTCAGCTTCATTGAGCACTAAATAAATTGATGCTCAAAGACAATCATACAGATAGCCCACTGTGATGCTTCTTAGAATTTTCTGTCAGATATTTTCAAAAGCTTTTTTTAAGCCATCTCAATCCGAGTTTACCACAAAAACTGGCATAGCAATGACAATATCAAATCAAGTCTACAGTTCTGTTGAGAAAACAGGATGAGATGAACTAGAAACAAGAACGAAATCTGCAGCAAAACCAAGAAGGGACTGGAAGCATGGGAGATGCTGGGCAAACACAGTTCTCTCTGAATATTTTGAAATTGGACAAGGCTTTTGGCTGGAATCCACAGCATAATTTGCACCATTCAGAAGATGGACATCCTAACTAAAAAAGCCAAAACGGTGAGGGTGGAAAAGTTCTCCATTGCACAAATTCTTAACGCCTAAACAATTTACCTTGGCATGCTCCTTCTTGTAGGAAGTTGTTCAAGAAACAGTTGTGTGGTTTTCAAGCTTGCCTAGTAGTCAAAGCAGTGTAATTCATCTGACCAGAGAATAAGCTATTTTACTTAAACCAAGTGAAAAAGGATAATGTAGGTTTAGGTGCTCCCAGGTATTGCCACGTTATGTGCATTTGTACAATGTATACAAAAAACAATATCACTATTATCAGAATCTATTACCACTTACTGAAAACCAGCTACAGACAGATTACAAAGCTGCTATTAATGAGATCCGTACCACTCCCAATGGGAAAAAATCCAGATGTGTTTCTGTTACTTTGCTGTACAATAGACTTCCATTGTAGTGCAGGATGAACTGAGGGCAGCCAGTTGTTGTGATTTAAGGTTCAGACAGAGGCTTTTTTCTTCCTTTAACCAGATGCAAAACCCTCCAAGGATTTCTTTGCATCTCACAGACCCTGACTGGGAACCTACACACAAAAAAAAGGCCAAAACATATACCCCAAATAGAAAGCGTGTTTGTCAGAGGGGTCTTTTCCTCCCTGGTGCCAGTGTGAGCAGGTCCTTTTAGAACTGAAGAGAATGTTTGATATGGAAGACATAGATCCTGTGCCCAGTTTCAGGTAATTCTTTATCTCCTCTTTCACCTTGTTAATTCCAGACCTTAGCCCAAGAGTGATCTGTAAAGCAGCACACATTAAAATCTTCCAGATAGTATCAGAACTGTTTAATATAAGCTCTCCCCTTTGGTCCCACGGTTTTAAAAATAAGCAAGTATTTTAACAAAACAAAGGTAAGATACCAAGCTTGTAAAACCTCTTTCTGGGTTCTGCTTCCAGAGATAAGTCACAGAGACTGGATACTGAAGCAAGTTTCCATGTAAGAGGCCACCTGACAAAATCAAAAGGATTTACTGACTCGAGAGCAAGTGGGTACAGTGGAGAGAATGGCAAACAGTAGACAGCACAGATAGCTATATCCTTTCTTCATCATCCCACACAGAAAGTGTCTGGTTTGAGTTAAGAGACTGGGAAGGGAAGACGAGACTAGCGGTACAATCTGACTACTGACAAAGAAAAGGACCATGAACCATGCTGCCCTTTCCTGTCCTACTTGCAAAACAGGTGCCATAAAATTGAGACCTATTGCTCCAGCCAACACGCTTACTGGCCTCCTCCGGCCAGGATCCTGCTATGCTCTGTTGTGTCCAAAAGTCAAAGTGTCTGGTAAGAGACTGTACAGCAACTATGGCATCCACATCAATAATTTCAAAGGACTCTGCTGCAAGACTTGATGGATACCTGAAGCACGAGGTAAATTCCCAAAAGTTTGCCCTCCAAAACACTATAAATCTTTTGGAGGGACCGATATCCTCCCTGATTCACTAATCAAAGCAGATAGGCCTCCAAATTATTCTTACTGCACCACCTGAGGAACAGCACCACAATCCTCATTCCAGGAATGGAGCTTTTCAATGAGATGGCTCATTTCAACAAGTTCTCACACGAAAAGCCAGTAGAAAAAAAAGGATGCTGCTGGTTTATGCATTTGAAATTTATGTAAGTCACTGAAATAAATACTAAATATTATTAGCTACTAAAGGAAACGGTTATGATGAAAATGAGAGGATAAAAAACCTACACAAATTTGTCTTCTCTTTCAGTACCCTTGATAAAGAAAGCACTTTTCCTACAGCTGTGGGAAAGAAAACAAGACATAATGGAGAAAGTTAAAATTACACATCTTTTGGCTGTTATCAAAGGGAGCTATAGCACATGGACAAAGTGCAGTCTGAGTGATCCCAAGTTCCAAACCCAAGAAATGCTGCAGGCATATTAATCATCGGCATTTACATTTGCTCCTGAATATTACAAAGAGCAGTGAATGTCGCTGATCTGCTACTTTTGTCCCAGTAGCAACATTTAACTGTGTGAACTGCATTTGGCCTTTATAGAAAGCATCAATAGGATCACTCCTACCATTGATACTCTCCCAGAGGCCCCCTCAGGCAACCCAGTATTAAGTAGTTTCGGTGCACAGCACATCCTGACACACCCTGGAGTTTTCCATACCTTTAGTGAGTGGGCGGAACAAAGTAGGAGAGTGACCTTGTAACTCAGCATCTCCACAGATCCATTAGAGAGCCACAAAACCTCATAGAGTTGTTTAGGTTGGAAAAGACCTTTAAGATCACCAAGTCCAACCATTAATGTAACGCCGCTATGTCCACCATTAAACCGCGTCCCCAAGTGCCACATCTACACATCTCTGAATTACTTAAAGATGTAGTATTTATGTGGGGTGGTGACTTAACCACAGGCTCCACTTTCCTGGGCAGCCTGTTCCAATGGTTGACAACCCTTTTGGTGAAGAAATCTTTCATAATACCAATCTAAACCTCCACTGGTGCAGCTTGAGGTCCTTTCATCTTGTCCTACCGCTTGCTACTTGTGGAAGAGACTGACATTCACCTTGCTACAGCATCCTTTCAGGTAGTTGGGCAAAGTGGTAAGATCTTCCCTGAGCTTCCTTTTCTCCAGGCTAAACAGCCCCAGTTCCCTAAGCCACTCCTCAATAAGACTCGTTTCTCCAGACGCTTCACCAGCTTACTCTCCACCTCAGCCTGGAATTTTATCTATTCACTGTATTTTCTTAGCATCACTCAGTTTTGGTTTATTTTCTCATTCTTGTGTTTGCCCACCTATGTTTGTCTAACCACTTAGATGGCCTACACAACCATTACAGTATTAAAGCACTCCACAAACAATTACTTACAATTTACGCCTGTCAAAGAAAGTGTTCATGTTTTCATTCAACCTCTTCAAGGTTTTAAAACCAATTCCATGAATGTATTAAACTTTTCTCTCCCATCATTTTGGCATTAGACACAGGCAAGAAATCTCTCCATTACAATGACAAATTGCACTTATTTTATTCTTGTTTAATCTTACTTTTAACAAAACAATCACCTTGGTAAGAAAAACTACAAAAGTCATGGAAGCTCATGTGACTAAGCCTAAAAAGGCTAAAAAAGTAAAAGCTTTGGAATGCACTGGCAAAAGAAAATGAGGACCATAATGTAAATAATAAGTAAACTTAATCATGAGCTATTTCTAACGTCTTATCATCTTAAGTGCTTCTACCCTCCAATAAATCAAGAAATATTCAATCACTTCTTTGAGCTTACTGAAGTAAAACAGAAGAAATAACAGAAAAAAACCAGGCAAGCTATGGTTCAAGCTACCAAATACAGTTCCTTAATAATAATAATTTATTATTCAAAGCTGTAATAAAACCCCAGAAAACATTTTGCCTGTCCTTCTGTATTTTTCTACAATAGTTATTTTTCTTAAGGCAATTTCCCCATACAAGCTTAGAGTAGCTTAAAAAAGTTAAACCCCACAACCTCATCTAATTCAGGATACTCTTAAATCTCCCTGTCTAAACAGAAAAGTTGAAGAACTACTTTAGTCAAGTATCCCTTGATCTCAATGACAAGAGAAGCAGCAGATTTTCATTAACCAGTAAAATAGCAACACAGTTGGCCAAAAGGAGAACTTCCCACAAGTATTTATGGGTGCTCTTCGGGGAAGCATTCAAACAAACTCCAAAGACAAACATAGAGTAAGAAAACAGTACAATATCATCCCACATTACTCTCTCTGCCTCTACAATGCTCATGCTCAGCCCTCCTGACCCATACTGGACGTCTTGCTTTTCCAAAGTTGCAAACCAATTGTATTTGGCAGTGAAGTTCACATGCAACACCATTATAAAACTTGCAGATTCTCATGTCAGTGCTGCGTAAACATCACTGTCAAAACTTCAGCCTACAAATAACTGAGGAAAAGATCTTCAGAGACAGCACTTGGTTGAATTCAACAGAAACTGCATAGTAACTTGTCTTCTGAAAACATCAAGTCACTCGTCACTATACTTACCATCTAGTAATCAGTATTGAATATTCCTGGTGCACATTTTTCCACTGCAACAGCCTGATACATTCTCTGCAGCAATGGCTTTTGTTTTAGTACCTTGGCCACTCATGAAATCAATCAAATCAACAGCCTTTTTAGTGATACCAAGCTTTAGAGGTACAAAACAGGTCCACTCCCATCAACTTCTATCAGCTACCCTTTGAAAAATGGCATCCAAGTTACAGGGGTTAGTAACTCCCACACTGAGAATAGGAATGGGGAGTAAAAATACAAGAGCAGCTCTAGTACAAATAAGAGAAGGCTGATACACAGCAGTATCAACAAATTGCTTCCAAACCTGCAGCACAGTTTTGGTGAATCTGTAACAGTGTGAGCTTTCATTCCATGGCTACTTATTTCTTGATATCAAGTGTGTACTTAATGCTGTTAAGCACAAACCTGGACAAGCTTTGCCTGCTTTGCTTACTGTTATCACCCACTGAAAGCTACCATGGGCATTTCTTGAGCCTGGATTCTGAGGACAGTGATCTCAAGGCACTGAGCTGTGTGAGCATTAACCAACAATCAACAACAGTTTTCATCACTGACTTGTTCTCTCCCTTTCTTTATCTCTAAATATATCTCTTCTTTAACCAGTCTGTTAAAAAGCAGTGACTGCCCTTTGCTTCCATAAAGCTATCTCTTTATTCTACTTGCAGAGAAAAGTTAATCCACAGCCATGCCATTGCCAACAATACTCCCAGCCACTGCTCATCCCTGCCACCACTGGCATGCTTCGCTGTCCTGAGCTGCTGGCAATCTTATGATAGAGTACAACAAATTGCACTTCACTGTTTCAAAACCCTCTGACCCAGTTTCCTACTAAGACATTATTTGTCAGTCAGTGCCTGCATCTATCCTACTGTATCGGTTGAATTTTCACATTTCAAAGTATTGAAGGGAACAGTTGAAATTTTTAGTGGCTTTCCTAACAAGTACTAATCCCACTGCAGAAGGAGCCTGGAATATTTAATTCCTCCATCTAGAACAAAAAACACATACAATTTCTGTGTATGGATGTCACGAAAGCTGAAAAGAAATTGGTACATCTGTGGGGTACAATGTGCACAATGATGGCACCATCAGCTAAACCAGAAATGCACATATTGTTTGGCACAGACAAGCCCAAGCACAGAACAGATGTGAGTGCTCTGTCAACATCCAGCACAGGGAAACAAATAGGCACAAAAGACAAATGAGTATGACCTGATCATGATACAGCCAGCTAAAGACAAAAATAAGGTCATTAACATTTAAAATGGGTAAGCTCCAAAACAGCCTTGTGATGGAAGCCAAGGAAGACAGGAAAGTGCAAAACAAATGACTTGAGGCTGAAGCATGGTCAGTTTATGGAAGGGGTTGGATGATTTTGTGCCTGCATAAGCAGGGGACTAGACTTTGTAATTCATTCAGTTCCTGAATGCCTGATGTTCCTTCACCTCAGGCATATTGCTCCCGGACAGTGATCTCAAGGCACTGAGCTGTGTGAGCATTAACCAACAATCAACAACAATTAACCAATCAACACTAACCCCGGAGCAGATGCATGGGGATCAAAGATAGGTGCTTCTTGGCTATCACAGCTACTGCATTAAAACTGGTTCTCTGAGGAGGGGAGAGGGGAAAGAGTTGCTCGATTTTTATCTTGGGATTGTTTTTGTTAAGCATTCATCAGCTTGCTTGCCCAACAGTAAGGAAAATCCTACCCAAGGATGCCAGTGAGACTGTGCTGGCTCAGATCAGAGTTCAAAATCTCTTTTCCAAAAATGGCAATAAATGGATATCAAAGGTAAAGCAAGAATGTGGCAAAGAGATAAAATATTTCCTCCCTAACATTCATACAGCTTTCAAACATTTTCAGAGGAGTAGATTTCCCGAGCTTGACGTGGTTTCTCTAATCAGCAACCCCCTTTTCCCTTCCAGCAATGGATCCCTCCTCCAAATGTTTGTTCAGACTTCCCTGGAATTCGTACAGACATTTTACAGACATCATATGCTTTGTCAAGGAGTTGCCCAGGTATATATGACCTGACACATAAAGAACTGAATCTTTTTTATTCTGATGCATTGAAATAGAAACATATTATGCAGAAAGACCCTATCAGTGTTTTTCCCCATCCATCTTTCTTCCCTGTAGTAAAAGCAAAGAGAGAATTCAGTGCAACTCAGCAAGAAGACCCACCACAGAAGATCAGAACTCCCTCTGCTCTCTTGCTTCCTTCTCCTTGGACCCTAACAGTCACAGACATTTTTATCCCATTTATTACACACCTAGCTGCCTCAGCAATCACATCACCTCCTACCTCTCAATCCCCCTTTACTCTCAAGGTCTTCGCTTATTCTGCCTTTGGGATTCGATGTTCCCAAGCTTGAAGAAGTTTTGTTTTATGCAGCTATTATCTGGGAAGCACACTCTACCTCTGCACAGCAGAAACCTTTATTATGTACCTTATGTGTTCCTCAGCCTGTGTCTCACCAACTGGCTCCCCTGGTGTCTACCATAGTTGCCCTCACCTACTAGGTGAGCAACTACCCCTTTCTGGCCTGGCAAACCACTTAGCAACTTTTAAAACTGGGAAGTAGTGCAAGCAGTAGTCCTTGTCTCACCACATAAGGGGTCCAGTCCTCTCCTGTGTTCACACAGGACACATTTCCCCAAGATGTTTGGCACCTGTAGATGACTGGCAAGTTTCAGATTTATTGCATATGATTGAAAACCTGTCTCTGCACAATGTAGCTCCCAACAGGACGAGCCAGAAATGAAGCATCTGTGGAGGCCTGAAGGGGCATACATGTGCAATGAGCCACAGCTGCTTTCTGGGAAACAGTGCACAGACACAGGAACAATGGTATGCTCAGAAGTGATCTGGGCTTCCAGCTTGTAAAGAACGTGAAGTCACTACATCCACAAGAAGCAACAGTTACAGCAGTTATCAACTGCTTCAAGGAGATCCAATCTTGCTCTTCTGAGCTGGCCAATGCTCTTCAACAGCTGCACACAAGGACTGAAACACTAGCCTTCAAAAAGGGATATTTCATAAGGAGATGAGGTCTGTCCAGATACAAATGACAAACAGCCACATTACTCCTCTTTACCCACTAGCTAGCGTGGGAATAAAGCTCATACACAGGAAAACTGCTCTGTAGCAATGTCCTGCAGCTGTCAAGAAGCTGGCACGTGAACAAGTCAAGCATAGGAAGAAGAGAAGTGCTACTGGAACCCTGGCCAACCGAGCACTTTCAGAGTCTCAGCATGACAGCACAAAAGTTGGTGACTGTAGAGACATTGTCACATTCCACCTTCTGTACCTTGGACATTCACATGTTGTTCCTAGTGATCTGCAGGAAGTACAGCAATAGGTACGCTTTGACCCAGCAATACTATCTTAAGACCCAGTCTTGCATGGGAAATGTTGATGAATTACCTCTGGTAGACACTGAAATCACTCAACCAGTTAAAGTGAGATTAGATTAGCTAGTAGGTTTGAAAAAATACTATGAATAATATGTGTGCAGCCACACATGTTTTTACTCAATTACATGACAGTAGAATGTATATTACTTCTAGCATCAAGGCTATACCAAATCAGATAAGTAATCCCACCTAAAATCAGAAACAGCAACATACTACCCACAAGAGTAGAATAACTTTGTACTAAGTCATAGTGGAATAAACTGACCAAAAATCCACCAGTCCCTATCAGCTTCAAAATCAATGCCTTAAAGAAGAATTCACATTCTTACGTATTTTTTTTGAATCTGTTACTATAGCTGCTTATTATTATTATTTAAAATCTATTATTATAACCATATTACATGTATATGATGATGTAACTCTTATTCGGATCCTGTCTTAGTAAAGTCTATATGTTTCATAGAATCATAGAATAGTTAGGGTTGGAAAGGACTTTAAGGTCATCCAGTTCCAACCACCCTACCATGGGCAGGGACACCTCATACTAAACCATGTTACCCAAGGCTCTCTCCAACCTGGCCTTGAACACTGCCAAGGATGGAACATTCTCAGCTTCTATGGGTAACCCATTCCTGTGCCTCACCACCCTCACAGTTAAGAACGCCTTCCTTATATCTAAGCTAAACTTCCCCTGTTTAAGTTTGAGCCTGAATTGGTTAGACCAGTTTGAAATCTGGCCTATTTATATTTGAGAACCAAGAAGGGTTAATATTAATGCAACTTACTACTTTTTTCTGCCTTTCACTAAATTGAGCACACTTATGTTTTCTTCTCTGCAAACTATACACATCACATTTTCCTTCATACAGATCCAATCCTTCCTACAGAGACAGCCTATGATTTTATTTTGAGTAGATCAGAACGCAGGGCTGCAGTAGGTGTGCAGACATGCAGGTCTCCTCTACCACTGCCTCTTCTCAGCATGGAGTAAAAAAGGAAGAGCAGAGGATCAAGGCATGAGCTCTGTGGGCATCCTCCTAGGAGGCTTGATAGAGCTGGGTGCAAATGAGCCTCTGAAGGACCTGGAAAGGAGTGTTGCAGTGAGAGAATAAGAGAGGAGACAAACAGGTAAGGGAAAACCAATATTTTGAGAAAAGTCAGCTTGATGGCAGTAAAAGCCGTTGGCTGGAACAACATAAAGGCCTACCAGTTTCTTCCACCCCCTCCTTCCTGTAAAGTCACATCACATCAGCTCATGTCCAGGAACTGCCTTACATACTGCCTACACACCGCAATTCCTGTGGATCTGATGACATTCACCAAACTGTGTGTCACGGCAGCTCCTGCTGTATCACAAATCAGTGGCACTGAACGTCATGCCAGAATTTGCTCTTCCAGGTGCCAGTGGTGGACATTGGCTTGTGATTCGAAGAGCTAAGAAGATATGAGAAGGGAAGTGGTAAACTCAAGATTACATATACCATGGGACAGTCTCACTGGTGACTGGGACTAACAAATTCACTTTTTAAATCCCTATTTCAGAGTCACACCTCTAAACTCTACTCAGAATCTGAGACCAGCCCTTGCAGCTTAGCAGTGAAGAAGTCAAAGGCTCTGCTGACAAAGAAGCCACCAGAACCTCTGTCTTTTGAAGTTTCTAGGGGCCTTCAAAAGGTGTAAGCTGTACTATAAGCAACCTAGGATGGAACTGCAGGAGAGAAGCTTGAGGACATGAATAGAGTATTATACTTGAGCACAGAGATGAAGGGAGGAGGGCAATGACTAGTAGAATGTGATACAAGACAAGTATTTTCTAAGGTGGAGAGGTGAACTCTCCAGATCTATGGGAACAGGCTAGCAAGCAGAAGAGCAGAAATTACAGGAAAATACCTGACAAGGAATGAGAAAAAAAAAACTGAAGAGGAAAACAAAGCAAATTAGGTGATGAGAAGATATAAATATTATTCTGAGTACTGTTAATGACTCCCATCTGCAGTGGGGAGCAGTGAGGCTAGGGGCAGCAAATGCTGAAGAGGGCTTGTACAACAATGAAGGAAGGGAGAACCCATTTATAAAGCAGGAAGGGTCAGACTGGTACCAGGTTTCTGGCAGAGTAAGAACAATACACTGTGAGGTGAGCCAGGGTGGACTTGGTGGAAGACAAGAAAGGCAGAGGAATAAACAGCAAGTAAAAAAAGGACAGAGAGAACAGAACACTTGTTAGTGGAGGAAAAGGAGATATAACGTAATATAAGGAAATCAAATGAGTTGTCATAAGTGCTGCAACAAAAGGTCAATGAATTGTGAGATTTGAGCCACTACGTACACAGTAAACTTCAGCTAGGTCCACACTGCACGATTTTCAGTTACAGGACTTTTGCTGCTTTGTATCATACCACGGTCATCTAAATGTTCAGAAGCCTATTTTTAACATTCCCTTAAAGAGTTTTCCTGGTAAGCAAGTTTATTGTGCTGTGGTTTCTCGAGTCCCTTTGTAAACCCTCAAGTTTAGGTAATACATTTGCTCCTTCCATTCCTGCAGCTGAAAGTCTGATTTCAATGAGAGAGTGCACGTTTTGGTTAGCAACTCGATCAATTACATTCTCAAGCCTCTTTAAAATTCCTCGAAGTATACAGTCCAAGATGAGTGATTTAGCACTCATTAGTTTAGCTGGAAGAGAGACCAAAAACACTGCTTCAGAGAGACTTTACTGTTCTGAAGTTGGTTCCTAAGTGTGCAGCTTGAAAGCAAAAAGGAGGTCAGATTTACAAACCCACAACACGGAAGAGAGCTAAGGCTTGAACTAGATAGTCTATCCACCTCCTTCCCGTCTGTACAGATGAAAACAAATATGCCTCTACTTAACTTTCCAAAAATACTTGCTGCGACTGTGACCAGAAGGATGACGAAAAATAAGCCCTCCAGTGAGCTATAGTGATAGCTTCTATAGTATTCTACATCGTGATCAGTCAGGTTCTATTCCACTAGCTAATCCACTAGTAGCTATTCCACTGACCTAATGCTTGGCCAGACAGAGCTTGTGAAAACTGGATTAATGTGCACGACTACAGGATTTCATTCTGTGGAAATCACAGCTTAAATCTGCCATTCAACAAAACTGTAAACTGTAGCTTTAATGTCATCCCATTGCTAATGGGCATATTTACCTGGAACAAAACATGCAAGGATAATTTGGCAAATCTACTGTGCTCTCCTGACACTTCACTAGGAGTATTGTGTACCGTTCTGGTGTTCTCAACATAAAAAGGACATGGAACTGTTGGAGCAAATCCAGAGGAGGACCGTGAGCCTGATTAGGGGACTGGAGCACCTCCCATATGGAGGCTAAGAAAGTTGGAGCTGTTCAACCTGGAGAAGACGAGGCTGCATGGAGACCTCGTAGCAGCCTTCCAGTATCTGAAGGGGGGCTATAAGGATGCTGGGAAGGGACTACTCATGAGGGACTGCAATGACAGGTCAAGGAGTAATGGGTTCAAACTTAAAGAGGGGAAGTTCAGATTAGATATAAGGAAGAAGTTCTTTACTGTGAGGGTGGTGAGGCACTGGAATGGGCTGCTCAAGGAAGTGATGAATTCTGGCAGTGTTCAAGGACAGGTTGGATGGAGTCCTGGATGACATTGTTTAGCATGAGGTGTCTGGGTCCACGGCAGGGTGGTTGGAGCTAGATGACCTTAAGGTCTTTTCCAACCCTAACTATTCTATGATTCTATGTGTTTAAGTGCAAATCCCTGGACTCTTACTCTGAACTGAGGGTGCTCCTCCAAATTTCAATGCCTCTTACAGAGTAGACATCAGGAAAGCAATGAACTACTCTTTTCTGTTGAGGCTGAGGAAGATTAATTAATTAACCAAAATGGGGAAGTGTGAGTCATTATTTTTAGTTTACGCAAAGGTCCCCTAAGTATGCAAATGCCCAATGTCTACCCACACCATTTAACACCTTCAAAGTTTAAGTGATAAATAAATTAACACAAGAGCTCTGTGACACAACAGGGAACTGTGCTGGGAGAGTCAGGACTATCATACAGCCAGCAGTGCTGCTGCAGGCAAGGATGAAAGGACAGTGAAAGGACAGTGATAAAGCAGAGATTAAAAGAACAAGAAAGCCCAGCAGGCCCAGTGAGTGTGTGCATTATAGCATTGCTGCAAAATGTTAAGATGTGCTGTAAAGGCAACAGATAGTAAAAGTGATAACTACTTCTCCCTAATGTTTCCTTTTTGTTCTGTTATTTTAAAGTTACTCCTCAGCACAAAGTCTGACAAACTACAAAATCTGTGCAACTTCTGAACTGGTATAAACTTACACAATTAACAAGTACAAATAGGGAACCTGCTTCACTTTTGCCCTCAAGTGAAATTAATAATTCAACAATCTGTCAATTCCTCTATAAGACATAGCTCCTGACAACCTTATGAAACGATTCAAAGAGAGGTCTGAAGCTTGTAAATGATGCAGCTCATACATATGATCAGGTTTCATAATTTGTACTCATGAGCTATGTTGGCCAGCAGGATGTTTCCTGAATCCAAACACACCATGAGAGCAATAGGACTTTGGTTTATCCGATCTGAGGTTTCATTCCTACAGCATTTCAGCATCGAGCCAACTGATCTGACAAAAGATATTAAGCAAGGGACTGGAGAAAAGAAGTAGTAGTCAGCTCTTGGGTTATGCTGGCAGCTAGATGGCAGATTTTATTCTGCAGAAGTACTATCAAAGCCTAAATCCAAAAAGGTTTTCGAGGCCAGAGCCTCCCAGGCATGAAACAGCCTGTGGACATTCAAAAAGTGGGTTGCTCACTTAGCATTGTTACAATCCCAGGCAGAATCCTTCTGATGAGGCCAGGATTCCTGACAACATGAGCACCACGTTCCAGTGATTTAGCAAAGGTTGTCAAACCCATGAACCACTGCTACTAAGGTAATTCACAGGGCACAGAACTGCCCTTTATCCAGAGATTTGTCCCTTCTATACCCAGCAGCTACCCTAAAGCAAGCCCTGATATCTTCTTCTGGAAGCACCTTAGTTTGCTTAGCCCTTACTTCATTATCTTTCTCTATCTGAATGAAGGAGGAAATAAAGCTGAAGCTAATCCTTTGCCTGCTTGGGAAGTAGGCAACAAGCCTGCTACATTTATTCCTAAGCCATCTGTAACTTTTCTCAGTCTATTTTCTCCTGAACAATCCTGCAACAACACTGACTCAGAAATCATTCTGAGATAAGCTTTATCAGAACAGTTCAACCATTACCCTGTTACATCACTTGAAGGGACAGGAAGCACGAAGGATGCCTTTCCACCTCCACATTAAATTTTGTGCTTTAGTAACTTCCAGTGACTGCAGACAACATTTCCAAAATAGGATACTCAGAGTTCAGTTTTCGAAGTCCATTTAACTAAAATAAGTCTAAAAAGCTTTGATACAGATTCAGAGGTACTGAAAGCATCCAGTTCTTACAGCTCTGTAGCATACATAGCTAAAATAAATCAGACTTTAAGGCACATAAAACATGGCTAAAGGCTGAACTTTGGAAATGTTGGTTTAAAGTCACATTTGAAACTGATCACAAAAGAAACCATTGTCAGCTTGTTAAAATATTTTAATGCATTTTTTCCTAGCACATTAATGCCACAACAGTTCGTTGTGCACATCCCGCACAAAGCAATGCCTCCTCGGGTACATTCTTCTCTCTCTTTTTAAAATACATTTAAAAGCTAACATTAATATTAAATTGCAGCGGGAGAACCATGGCCACAAATGCTCTCTTTTTGAAACATAATCCATAATGGATGCGCTTTTAATAAGTACCTTAGACATTACGGAAATGTCACCAGAAGTACTAATGGACTATTAAATGCCTACTACAAAATATACTGACTGCTTCCGCATCGCTCTGCTAATACTTATTTTTGTACGTAATTCCTACTGCCTGCAAGTGTGTGACACACACATTTTGAATATTGCTCTGGTACCCCAGCTGACTTTCTTCCACCTAGAACTGCTCCCTACAGCACTTGCAGGAGATAATGCTCCTTCAGAAAGAAACGAAATCTATACTTTTCTGGGGCACAAGTCTCCGCAGCAAGAACTTTCATGCTGGTAATTGCATTATTCTAGTTTCCCCTTCAGTCTTCCAGATACCAAGCTACAGACATAACGACTGTGCTTTGGAGTTTTTATTACACCCTTGCTGTGGGCAAATCAAGACAGTAAATTCAGTTGTATCAATTAAACTCAGATGGTACAAACAAGCACTGCACAAAACACTGACGAACCAGATTCCCACTACTAACTTTTCATTTTCTGCCTAGTTACAAACAAGAGGACTAAAACATGCATAACACAGGCAAGAAGAAAGCTCCTCTTTGCCAGTTGTCTGCAAACTGAAAGACAGCAAAGTAAGAGTTTCTCTTCCCTCTTCATCAACATAATTCAAAGCATCTGTAAATGAAAACTGTAAAAAGAGCAAAAACAGTCAAAGATTCAACATTTAGAAATTTATCATGAGACTTACCCTAAACATTTATAGCGTCTATTACACTAGCACCATGGTCACTTTACAATTATTTCCATTATTTTTATGCATTTCTGTTATTTGTTAATAAAGTGTGGGTTTACTCTACTGCAATGCCCAGAGCTGTCTGCAGCATGGTCACACTGAATTAGCTAGACTCCACCCTCCCCCAAATTAATGAACACAACTGAGAAATACAACATAAAAACCAATGGATGCTCTACCCTACCTTGAGGTGAGAGGTCTTACTGACACCAGCATTGTGCAAGGAACTCAACCTACTGCCAAAACAAGCTGGTACGCACACACATCACTGCGCCACGCTGAGGTGGGAGCTTGGTCCCAACAGCAGTAGAGCCATGTCAGAGAAAAAAAAAGCTACCCATGAGGCATCTGAGCTCTGGCACAAAAGCCTCATCCTTCCAAAAGCAGGTTCATCTCCACCATTTCATGCCTAGCATATGCACTACATAACATGCTGTTCAAACTTACCACATTCAAACTTGCAGGGTAGTTTGTGGAAATATCTGGCAAAAAAAGAGTATGCAATTCAAATTGAGATTCTTTTCCTTCTGCCAGAGAGATGAGCTCTCTTCTGCCTCATCTTGTTTTTCTCTGTAGTCCCAGGTACCCACATACAAGGATTAAATAATTCTGACTATTTTACAGGAGAGTATCAACTACTAATTTATCTTTGCAATTAAGTCCACTATAGGCTTGCAAACAGCTTGCATGAGCTGTCAGAATGTTCCTAGATTTGCTTGGAAGACAAAAAGATTTTCGTTTAACTCAGCTAACAGTTCAGTGGTTGGCAGTAACTGTCCGCAGTCTTGCAGAGGCCAATAAGGCAGAATTTAATAGAGTGGAAACCAGAAAGTTAGTGAAAGGAGGCAGATCTTGTCACTGAAAGTATGACAAATGAGGAGGATGAACTTAACAGCAGTTTTACAAGAGACTAAAAGGAGCAATACAAGTGTAAACAAGGGAAGAAAGAAGTACATTACTGTAATAATACTAAAAAGAGAAAGTCCCAGCTCAGGGCTCAGCTATGTGAAGAGGAGGCAGCTTAATGTTTTTTGTAGATCAGGTTTAGAGAAGAATCCCATGGGTTATGCCTCTACATGGATATGCTATTTGGGTTACATTTAGCAATCGGGTCTTGTTATTTAGCAACACAGATGCAGGACTTGCTGATTCATACAAGCCAACCCAGAACACAAAGTGTTTGGGTTCTCTTTTCCTGTTAAAGGCCTTGTTATTTACTGCCTGCAAAATTGCACTGAAGTTCCAGCCAAAACTCATTTCTTCTGTTTCCAATGTACATTCCAAACACAAAAAACATGGCACCACATCAAATGTTAAAGGAAGATCATTATCATCCAGCTGCCAAACAGTTCCTACAGGTTCAAGGCAGAGAGTAATAGAAATCATGAACAGTGGTTCACCAGAATGAGCTGACAAATGTTTTCACCCTTGTAGTATCACACTATAGTATCACAGCACAGCAGGAGGCATAGTGGCCTACAGCATAGATAGAAGACTTTATCCTGTAGAAAAGGATAGATAAAGCAGTGGCTCATAACCCCATAGCTGCCCAAAGAGGAGAGCATGCATAACTGCAGAACAGGCAGAAAGACTCAGCACAGAAAGGGCAGAATAATCTTTTGCCAGCAGAATAATCCAGTAGCCACCAATAACATTACTCACAATGTTAATCATGGCACAGCCTGATGACCAAAGTGGAGGTCCTATTGTGTCATGCAGCACAAAAACACTGACCAGCCTATGCAAAAAGGTCCATCATTCATTTAGGCAGATAACACAAATCTAAGCAGCAGAGAGAACTACACAATGGCAATTACTTTAGCTCCAGAATTTGAGAGGCACGTTTAGGTCAGAATGACAGGACACAGTATGAAGAAACAGAGTCAATATTACAAGGATATTTTTAATGAAATACTGTAATTTAAGAAAACCTGGAAAGTCCTAATGCAATTGTAGGCAACAAAGCAGAGAAGGTCTTAGAATACAGATGTAAATGTTCAGTAATTTGGCAAAAGTAAGGAAGTTCAGGCTGAAGAGAATTCCACAGCCCAACCACCTTCAGGATTTGTTTGAATTTCTTGTATCTATTTAGCTGTTGCAGCTCTCTAAACTTTTCAAATCCCAAGGTGAACTTTTTTAAATTAAAAAGAAAAAAACAACAAAAAAAATCCAAACTGAAAAATTTGGGAGCACGTACAAACATATTCTAAAACATGCTGCCTGGAACAAACAGTCTTCAGAACAGGGCGCCAAATAGTCTCTATAATAAACCACGAGCAATTAATCTGCTAAGTAATAAATAAGGTGATTTCATTTCAGCAGAGTAAAAGTGGCCGTCATGCTTCAGGGGTGATGTGAACTTTTGGCATTTTTCTGAGTAACCCTTACTGGCCCAACAGTTTGTACCTGCCATAGGGAACCAAGAGAGTTTCCAGGACCTGGGAGGCAAAGCTTTGCACTGGTCCCCTACAGATTACCATAGTACTCCCTCCCTGACCCTCATGCTCCATTAAAATGCCTCAGAGCCAGAACCCTCTGATCTACTGGCACATGTTCTCTTATCTGCTGCCTCCAAGTCTGCCCATCCCATCCTGTTCCTCCTTGCTTCCTAAAATTAAGAGAATTTGGGAAGTGAGAATCTGTCAAACCTTATGCACAGTCAAGTTTTTAGACACAAAGGTAGAAATACAGAATGCACACATGAATAAACTCTAATCCACGTCTTGCAACCTAATCCTTTCCTCTTTTTTTATCACCCCTTCTAAGATGCCTGTTTTCAGACATAAATGTGGAAGCCACAAATCCACCATTCGTTACTTCACTTTCTAATAAACCTAGTGCTGCTATTTTCAACTTCTAGGAAGTTCCAAACTGGGAATGACTTTCCACTTTTTTAGGCCGTCTTACATCAGTTTTGACCTGAGGTTTGAGTAGGCATATCCTATCTAGAACCAGCTGTTTCAAAACAGCACAGCTCAAAACCCAAAACTTCCCCCCCAGAGGTTGAGAGATCTGTCTCAGGTTCTTAGCTGTAATATTACCCTGCTTTGGGAAGTCTACAGGCAGCAAAGCTCAGTTAGGAAGCAGTACAACTTGGATGTATGCACACTAAAGATGCTTCCTGCTAGAGGATTTACAAAGTGCTGTAGAAGACTTAAAAACACTTGAACACCAAAGTTTACTGTTTTATTTATCAGAAAACAGGGATGTAGCCCAAGAGGGGCAAAGGGCCACATCCTACACAGTCTGTGTGCTTCTTCCACATGGAAAGACAAATGGAGCCAAGAGGAATGCTTTGAGGACAAACGGGAGAAAGAGGAAGGGAAGCAATTGTCTTTCATGAGAAAGAAACAAGCACCCTTTGGCACAGAGCAAACCCGGGAATGTGGGGACAGGGAACAAGCATCTTCCTCCCTAGGACTGCTGTGAAAAGCAGCATTATGGAGTCAGACTATTGTAGAGTTGGCACTTGACTTCCACAGTCAAGCCAAGCCTCCCAAATCTAGCAGCTGATGAAATAATCAATGACAGGTATATTCAGAAGTTTGCATTTGGTTAATTTCATGTTTTTTGGGTTTGTATCTATTTCCAAGCTACTGCTCAAGAATTTAAACTGTGACTTTCTGGAGAAATCATGTTGGGTTTTGTTTGGTTGGCTGGTTTGATGTTTTCAACATTGTTTCATGGTCTGACAAGCAGAAAGGTACACCATAATCTACAAAAAAAAAATCCACATGAAAGTACGTATCAGACAAACCCTCTCAACACCTGCAAAGTAGGACAAGTTTGGAAACCCCGCTCTTGTGCGCCTAACTCTTTAGATGGGCTTACAGACCAGATCTTAGGAAGAAACTCAGTAGTGGCTGAAATTCAGTGCCATGATAAAAAAAGCACTTAGAGAAGCAAGAAAGTCCCACAACTCTAGAAAATCTTAGGTGCCCTGGTACTTAACACTGATTTTCCCCTTAATTTTTTTACTCCCCAACAGCTGCAGAGAAGTCATTGTGAACAAGCTGCTGAAGGCTCTTCCCAGGCCAGATGTCTTGGATACTTAGGGGTCCTTTCCCCTTCCAAGACAGAAAGACACATCAGTGATGGCTGCTTCACTCTCTCCAGATACAGGCCACTCAGATCAGTATTAAGACCTGCAGGCGGCAATGCCTTGTACACTTCTAGAGAGGCCAGACAACTTTGTTAAATAAATTTAGACCTAGTAATCGATGATTTTGCCTGCAGGAACCTGTTCTTCTATTTCCTCTCATGGTTCTCACCTCTCTTCTTTTATCAGGGTTCTTGCATTTTCAGAGAGTACAATTTCTTTAGATCAGCTAAACTGCCCTCCTAGTCTCACTTGATTTGAATCACTTGATCCTCTGTTTATCATAAAGCAACATTCAAATATTTTGAGATCTTAACTGAATGAAGACAGTTCTGTCAGTGAAAATATTTACAGCAGCCTCACTAATTGAGACTGATTTCAGCTTCCTGTATCTCATTATGGTAAGATGGGCACTGCTGCGAAAGGGAAATAAATAGGAGATGAATGAAAACAAACACAGAAAAACACAAACAACTGCTTAGAGTGACATTAATCATTACCAAAACAAAAAAAAATCTGTCAAAATCATCCCTCTGACTGGTATCTGTCAAAACATCTCAGCAGTTCTTCATCTCACAGCCAGTCGTCAGATGGAAACAGAATGTGCAACAGCCAGCACTGCAAATCTCACACAGCTCTGAATTTCTAAGTGAATTATTCTGTATCTTGGAACACTCCAGACACGGCTTGTTTCACAGGATTTCTCTTCTCTTCCTCCTGATGGCCTGCAACCATCACTGCTCCTCCTCCTCTGAGGGTGCAATGTCTGGCAGCTAATGATGCAGAATGAAGTGCTGCTTCTCCTCTGATTTCTGTCCAACAGCCCACAAGAGATGGCAGAACACTAGAAATTAAGTCCTATCAATACAAAGAGAAAAAAAACAACCAAAAAATCCAACCCAAACACCCAAACTATTAGCATTATTTCCTCTCATTTCCTGTCTGGACATGGTTTAGAGACCCCTGGCTACAGCAAATCCTAATAACATAGTACTGAAGAATCTGCATCACAGAGAAGAGAGATTAGCACTTCAAACACACAACCCCCATGAGCAGCCGGTGCCAGACCTGGGAGGAGTGAAGCAGAACAGCTCCTCCTTTCCTCTTAGAAAATACAACACAAGTACTTTCCTGTGAAAATACCCTTCCTTACTGAACACAGGTGGAAAATTCTGCTGGCTTGACAGGATAGATCTTCTGCCAGGACACCATGGCAGAGCAAAGCCAACTACATCTTTACAGATGTGTCTACTCAGCCAAGTTTCTTTACCCTTGTCAAATGAGGAAACCCCTATGTAAAATGAGCAGTCACAGGGCAGAAGTAAACAAGCCTAATGTTTATAAACTGTTCAGTATCTTGTTGTTCCAGAAATAGTTATTATTACTCAGGAGATCTGATCTGTCCAAAGCAGAAGAAATGCCTTGTACATGTGCTGACTAAAATCCCCAACAAGGGAAAAAAAACAAGAGAAAATTTGTGGGTTTCTTGTTTTAGTTTTCTTTGCTTAAACTGGGATGTGTAAGCACACTTCAAATTATAGACATCTTTTCTTAACCATTTCAAAAGCAGCAGGAGTAAGTCCAGCGATGACAAGCTGCGTGCTAGTCTGTTGAATCAGGGCCTTGGAAGCAGCATCGTGCTCTGCAGACGCCTAAACTTCACAGACACTGTTTATGAAACAACTCAAATACAAAAAGACCTGGCCATCACTGGCTCTAAGGAGTTGCATGTTTTGCCACAGGTTACATTAAGACTGCCTGAAGCTGTATACCGTGGCTTTAAATACATACCCATCAGGTTACACATTTACAAACAAATTCTTAAAATATAAACAAAACTTGCAGAACAGATACAAGCTGTGTTACTTATCCCTAATTCACTGCCTGGTGAAGCATGTGGTGTGGCTTTGAACATCCCCGAGACCATTCCAAAGTTGGTGTTTTCTCACCAACTGGAGCGGGACACTCTCCCACCACAACAGTTGCTGTCCCATGGACTTGCTCATGCTCAAGCCGATTTGGGGCCAGCAATGCCCATCTCAGGCCCCAGTGATGGTTGCAGGGACAGGAAAAGCCACAGTGTCCCAAACAGCTTTCCCTTGCTTGTCATTTTTAGGTGACTTAGCTTTATTCCAACCTTTCCTGAAGCATTCATGGAAACTGCTCGTATTTGGAACAGCTCATCCATTGGCCGCTCTTTACTCTCAGTGTAAACTTCTGTAATAAAAAGGAATATAAAAGATCCAAGCCCAGAAACTAACATATCTGGTGGCTAATTCAGCATCACCTTCCATTAAAGACAGCAAATATTCCATCACAGAGAGCAACAGGTAAAGCATTGTGGGTTTGTGCACTTGCGTATTTATATATTCTTCTGGTTTCAGGCTCTCTGGGACACCACAGAAGGTCACAGATATTTCAATCTGTTTCATTCTAGACAAATGAATTCATTCCTCAGGAATCTCTTTATCACACTGACATCACTTTCAGCAGTGTAATTCTACATCTGTCTCTAAATGTAAACATGAATCTAGGCTGGCACAACTGATAAACAGGTTAGAAACATGCTAAAATTGGTGTGACACAAACAGCAATTTAGAACAAGGAAGCCATATAAACCTCAAGTCTTTTTTTATCCCTTTTTCCAAGAACAGGACAAGATGTGTTGTTTGAAACATACACAATTCTGAAGTTCACGGCGGTTGTTTAAGCTTGTGAGAACAACAAATCAGCATTGCAGATGCACTGACTTTCAGGAAAATCTCAACGAAAACTTCCCTTAAGAGAGCTGGACACAATTTCCCTGGTTTGCAAGCTGGACAGTGAAGTCAGCTACAGCCCTGACTTACACACCAAAAGTCGCTGCACAAATAAATTACCGACCCAAAATGCTTCGTGAGAAAAGAAGACATAATGATTCTTAAAGGTATGAGAGATTACACAAAAAATGAAACAATTCTTTTTGCTTTAATTGAATGCACCAATCTTCAGAGTCTAGTAAAATAGAAGCATAACTAAAAATCACAGTGAGTAATACTAGTGGAATATGCCATTCCATTGCAGGCGGCTTTACTGCAATATGTGGAAGTGCTCTTGCCTTGGTTTCCTATATAACGTGATTTGAGTTGCATGAAACCAGTGAGTAAGAGACCTTGGGAAACTACAGGAACCTCATCAAGCTACTCTGATCTCCGCCATCATTACAACAGTTACAGCATTGCTTCTGTAGTATTTAGCAATTAATTTATTTACTTTGCTACATAGCTCAGAATTACAGTAAAAGCTACCAAAAAAATACTTGCTAACAGAGCTTATGCTGCTTAACTCTGCAGCAGAGTCAGAACTTCTGCAATATTATCTGAGTAACATTCTCAAATGACTTTTCACATTGCTACAAAGGGAATCTGTAATCTTTCCAGTTTTTACCTTCCTTTGCCTAATGTAGTGTTGGAGGGTTCCCCAGACTTTTTCTAATTTGGCCTAAATAATCTTACATAAATTATCAGACTTGCCAATGTACATTGGCTCAGTGACAGCATCTGCATGCACTAACACCCCTGAAATGTTTCAGTAATAGAAGGAAGTGTGACAGTGAGACAGGAGGAAGGAAAGATAAACGAAGGAAATAAATTAACTTGAAATGTACCCAAAGATAGGAAATGATGAAAACCACAATTGGGTGTTCAGGACGAACAATTATCCACTCTTGAGCACAATTCAGAAAACCCTGAGGGAAGCTGCACACTTCTCTACAGGAAGAGGAAATCACTGGTGACACAGAGCCTCAGAGGTACGAGGGATCTCACTGAGACTCTAGGAAGATGATGGGCTGGATTAATAAGGATGAACTTTCAGAAAGTCCAAGTCAGAGTTTCAGTAAAAAGAGACACCCAAGACCACTTCCTATGGGGAATGTGACAAAACGAAAGCAAGGTTAAAACATGCATATCAAAACCACAGTGATACTACCTACCCATCTTAACTTTCATGCTCACTGGTATTTCCATTCACTCAAATGCATTTAGATCCTCAAGCAATCTTTGCTGCAGTACTTTTCCTGAAAATTAAATAAACTTATTGGTACAACTTTAAGAGCAGACAGGCCACAGTGAAAGAGCCCAAACACACACTTACAATATAATATGCTTATTTGGTGGCACGGATTAATTTTTTTGTTTCGATTCATGCTCTATTATTTCACACATGTTCACGTAAATACGGTCATTTATTTGTACATTTGAAAAGCTCTTTTTGTTGGTTAAAGTTCACGATTTAGAAATAACTGCAGAATTCTGGAAAACAAACAAAAAGGCAAAACCAACCCCCCTGCCCTGTACTCACTCGAGCATGCAGAGTATTCATACTCAAGTGACAGTACATATGCTCTGCATCTTTTTTGAAGCCAGAAAAGCACACGCTCAGTAAGGTCCATGTGCCTGTAATTCCAGCTTTCATCTAACAGTCTCATTTAGTTCAGAAGTCACGAAAAGGAATCTGAAGACTAATTTTTCAGCCACAAAGCCTGCACATCACATGCATTCACATACTTTTTCAACTCGAGAGACGTCGAGCATGAAAGATTTCAGCTCCAAAAATAGCTCTGATTTAGAATGTCGTGATCAGCACATGGAAATTGCACATACTACTTCACACATTGTTTTTTCAAAGGTTAAGAAGTCAATGTAGGATAAGGAGAAAAACCTGCATGAACTGAAGGTCAAATCAGATCCCCACCTCCTGAGCAACAGCTCCCCATACCTCCGTCCTGGTGCCTAGGCTGGTTTACAGAGTTTTTACAGTCCCATCACCTTAGTTCTTAATTCCCAAGCTTCCCAAGTTGCACTTTTGGCAGGGTTTATTTATACTGATTTGGTAATTCCATAAACAATATCAGTGAGCTGATCTGGATCAAAAATAATTTTGCACAAACCAAATAGATGGATGGGGGTGGGAAAACTCATGTTTGGATATAAGGATTATCCTACTTACCCAGTTTATTGCACTGTCTACAGGCAGTTATGCTAGCTCAGGTAATAGAATAGAGCACGAGCAGCAACATGAACTCCTAAAGCAAACAGCATCATGTAGAAAAGGGGATACAGATGTGGAACCTGAGCCTTTCTTAAAACTACTCTTACGTCACATCTACTTCAACCTGACTGCAACAGCACGCACATCTTCAGAGGCTGCCAGAAGTGAAGAAATTGATGTTTGTTTTGAAGTACGAGCTCCTGCCGGTTGATCAGTGCTATGGATTTAAGAGCTGGCGGTAAAGTTCTGCGTACAGTTTCATCTGCTCACCTCTCAAATTATGCTCCTGATCTTTCATCTCTACAGAAGAAAAAATGAACACGGGGAATCTGTTGTGGAAAAATTATTCAACCACACTTTAAATGGAGCTTTGGTTATCACCACTTTGGTACTGAAGTTTTGCAGTACTTGGAAAATGAGTTATCAAATATTGCCTCTTAATTCCAGCTTCCTCCTGCAGACAAAGAGGTGGAAGGGACTGAAGCAGCCCAGGCGCTGTGAAAGGCAATCCAATTGCCCCTGTTATAAATAGCAACAATAGCTCAGACAACAATCCTGGTCTGAACGTTAAAATCAAATGTCTCCTAACAGACTGTGCTGTATGTTCACTCAAGTACAGCCAGCTGTGGCAAAATATTTTCTGAGATAACAGACTTTTCACCTTTAGGCATATGTGTGAGAGACTTAAGTCTTTCAAAAAAGCATGCGACAATAAAACAAACATAGGAATTATACCTGTTATATACTCCAACACAATTCTGTCGCTCAAATTCTATGCTTATGTACATATGTAAACATATATATATATTTATATATATATTTAAAAACCATTCTCTTTGTAAGTGCCTTCGGATCGTATATAATATCCAACACACTTAACTGCAGAGGTGAAAAAGTGAGAAAATCTTCACTCCAGAACCACCATAAAGGAAGAAAAAAGGCACTACTACCAAAAATCACAAGGAAAGAAGGGCAGAGCAGTGCAAAACACTCCCTTTGCCAGCAGTGACAGTGGGGCAGCAGCTGACTGCATGGGAAGATGTATTACTGGAAAAGCCGTGGAGCTCTAGGTGGGGAGGTGCTGCTCAGACACCAGAAGCCATTTCAGGAGCACGCATGTTTTGGCTCACATTTGTTTAGCCTGGGTTTTACAAAACACAGAGGAAGGAAGTGACAAGAGGTAAACGTGAGCAGCGACATGCTCCGATGCCCCTGGCATGAGCCAGGCGCTGAACAGCTTGGAGAAATGGGAAACACTGATTGCTTAACTGACCAGGGCACCATCAATTCCTTTTTCATTCCTTATTTCCCTTCCTTTTTGTGTCCTGAACTCCTTTATCCAGAGTTAACAAAGGAACTGAGGGAAGCTAATGGTGTTGAACACTGACCAGGAGACAATACACCTGCATCAACTTGTCCCTGTGAATTCAAACCTCAGTAACGCAACAAATATTTCTTTAGTCTGCCATGGGGACAGGCAGCACGAGCAAGACACAGGATCTGATAGAAGTTGTTTTAAGGACTTGAGGACAGTGCTCCAGCACCTCCAACCACCCTTTTGGGCACTAGCATGTACAAATTTCCTTACAGATCTGTGGTTACAGCAGTTACTGGGACATCAATTGTAGCTTCAAGCCCTGAAACTATCTCTGCCGTCATTGTACACTATTTCTGAATGCACAAGCATAGAACAGGAGAGTTAAACAAGGGACAGTGTTTGAGTACTCGCTGTTCATAGAACAGGAGCAATCTCATTTTGAAGGAAAGCAGAAAGTCTTTCTCACAGCAGTGCCTGGGACACAGGGACCCCAACTTCAGTGGGAGCCTTAAGAAGTGTCCACTCTTTCATTGGACACAAGCTACTTTCACAGTTCAAATTAACAAAATATTCCACTTCAGTGTACTTCAAAATGAGATGTACATTATACACGTAATTACAAGACAACATTCCCCCTACTATCAATGATTAATTCAGCATATATATATACAATGTTATATATCTTAAAAATTAAAGCGAATACCTACTGCACCTGAAGAGACTGCAAAATATGCAGCAAATGAATCACACTACACCCAGGTAATAGCTCCGAATTCCCATACCAATCCTCAGTGGCAAACTAATTATCCAGCCTATTTCTTCAGTGAGCCCTCACAAACCACATGAAGCTCCCATCCTTCGGCTTCCTCAGCTTTCCTTGAATAGTTAATCACAAAGGAAGCAGCCGTCACCTCTGCTGACAGTCTCTAAGCTCATGCCCTGTCACTTCAGTGCAAGCCCATGCTGGGTATGGCAGTGATTCATTGGCACTGAGACAGCCACACATTAATAAAGCCAGTCTTAAGCAGAGGGTTAAAAATTCTCTTTTAAAAATACTTTTTTGCTGAATATCTAAGTAACAAAGTAGGAAAGTGTGGAATGGAAAGATGCTCTTATGCGCTTATTGTAAGAGGCACAGCTTCCTGCAAGGCATTATGGAATCAAATAGGGAAGTAGTTCAGATGAGGGGACCACATTTTTAAATTATCCTGATTCCTACTAAAGCTCCAGTTCCACCTGAAGCCCCTATCCCTCATTTACATGCAAGAATGTGGAAGGGTTATTTCCCTAAAGTATAAAAGCTGCATAAACTATACCTGCAAGACAGCAATGGTAAAGAAATACGTGCCGAGCTCAAGTATCAGGGAGACAACAGTCCACCCTATACAGCCTAGGGAAAGGCCTTCTGGAGCTGTTCCAGCTATGCCCAACTGGCTTGTGGAAGTAAAGAAACGCACAGCAGTCCATGACCTACAATATCAAGGCAAAACTAAATGTCAGGGAAAAAAACCCACAGAAGAATGACTTGAGAGAAAGGCACTGAAATTTCTATGGCTGCCATAAATCTGTGTCATGCATCCTTTGCTGATAGCAAAGCTTAACAAATACTTTATTTACAAACAAACAATTCCACACGAAAATGTAAACCCAAAAGAGTTTACAGAAGAGCTGCTTTTCCTCAAAGTGGAGAGCAGGCTGCAGTACTGAAAAATAAGATAAAAGGGAAAAAACAGACTGGAAAAAATGCCAATTGCTAATTGATAGAAAGTTTGCACTAGAATAATCAAACAAGCCAAATTGATTTTGTTTCTGAACTGACTTAAAGAAGTTTGTGATTCATATAAGACTATTTCTTATCACCAACTGAGTAGACAGGGATGCCTACAATCATTTCCTTGGTGCCAAAAATAGTCTTGTGCATGTGAATCACAAATGTTAAATTCACTGTTTTGGTCACACCACCTATAGATCTGTTGCATTTTGAACTTCCTCTTTTCCCCCTATTCTGAAATCCTTTCAGATACTCTTCATCTTTCCTTAACACTTCTTGGCCATGCTGTTTTACCAAACACATATTCCCAAGTCTGCAGGCTGCAGACTTTCTCTCTCTATTTACTGCCTCCTCCCTCCAATTTCTGCTATTAGCTGCCAACTTACAAGAGCCTGCGGTTGGAAAATTGTCAGTAGCTGAACTGTCCAAAGCTGGCATGTCAGCCACAAACTGTGGGCAGAGGTCTCCCTTCTCATTTGATAAAGAATAGGGCATAGAAAGAACTGTACACAGGCAGCATCATTTCCAAAGCAAGGCCAGACACACAGGAGACTGCAGTGTTGCCACTGCAAACACAAGTTAGTGCCTTCTACAAAAAGGTCAAGGCATTAACTCCAGACTTATAGGTGACCTCAGACATACTAAAAATAGTCTAATTCATTGAATATAGTAGTCCAATTCACTGACCTACTGATGCCATTTTACGCTTGCAGTTTTCTTTGTATCATTCCAAAACTAATTATCATACTTCAGGCACTTTGATTCATTATCTACTGCCTGGAGAGTTGCAAGAGGAAGAATTTTGTTGTCCTGGAAACTGAAAAATTAGGTAACTCCTTCATTTACAGTGAGCAGCAGATGACAGCCCAGCCAGGGAGCCCCTACAGTGAGATGCATTACTGAGATCACGCATCCATGCCTCTTGGGGGTAGCCACCGTCATGATTCGACGACAACATGCTTTTCTGAAGCTATGCCAGTTTGACTTTAAGGCATAAGTTAAACAACTCCGAAGCAAACAAAACACAGGCATGGGGACAACGGATTAGACCAAATGTCCATTTGCCCAGTACTTGATGTCTGTGTCCATTGGCCAATATTTCAGTAAAAAGCCTAGGAAATGGAGAATATTTAATGCTCCACTCTGCCCTCAACATCCATTTAGGTTCCAGCCTCCTGTAATGCTGAGATTTCCATGCCTGTTTCTAAATATTTACAGTCAATAGAACCTGCCTGTAAATAATTTTCTGCATTTTTTATTTTTTAATCTTTTGCCCATTCTGGAACTCATTCTTGGAGAAATGTAACTGGAAGTAGCATGAAATAACACTCCTCTTTATTTTAAACCTGGTGCATGATATTTACATTCAAGACTTCCAAATCTTGTACTGAGAAAAGCAATCACTTAAACGTCCTCTCCATGCCATTCTCTTCTGCTTGCTCTACCTCAAATTGGAAAGCCCATGTCTATTCAGTCTTTCTGAGCATGGAAATAGCTCCACGGTTTTCTCTAGTCTTTATCACCACTATATATACCTAATTCTCCTAGACCTGTTTAAAAATTATTTGAAGAGAACTAGATGTGCTACTGATGACAGAGGCATGGGAATGTACAGCATCATAATATATTTTGGGGGTGAAGGGCACGGGGTTTGCATTTATCCCCTAATATATCCAAGGTGTTTCAGCCATCACTGATCGGGAAGTCACAGGATCATCCACAGTCATTCCAAGATCCCCTTCTCATTTTGCAAGGCATAACTAAGTCCACCAATAGGTATACGCTGTCAGATCAAGCTTCTCAACAAACACTACCTTACATCTATGATAACTGAACTTGGCCTGCTATTTTGTAGCCCCATTACTTTGTGCAGTGAGATCCCTCTGACATTCCTCACAGCCAGCTTTCGGTCTTGTGACCTGGAAAAATGTGTCAGTGCTTTATTATTCATCCTCCATCCCAGACAGTTTATGAGCACTTGGAACAGCAAAAATCCCAGCACACATTCTTTGTGGGACTCCAGGGGTAATGTCCCTGTACTGTCCAGTCTTCTTATTTTTTCCATACAGTTTCCAATCTTTACCTAGTCACCACCTAACCACTACAGGATTAAACAAGTTTAATTTCCCAGAAGTCTATGAAACACTAAGTGTTTGGTTGGCTTTTTTTTGTTATTTAGTTTAGTTTTTTTAAGAAGAAATCCAGGCATAGTGTATGAGTTAAATCACCTTTACCAAATGCTAATCCAGTCATTCAACCAGCATGAGCAGATTTACAGGGCAGGGCTTCCTGCTCCAGAAGACAACTTGACTCCTCTCTATCATCGCCTTTATTACTGTGAGTGAACACTAATCCTATTCTTTTTTTACAGTTTCTGCTGAGATGCCTAATACAGAAACCAGGCTCACTACTAGTCTACAGTTTCCTCAGATACTCCATGGGCCTCTCTTGAAAAGCCTGACACGTTTACTGCTTTTCATTCTTCCATTCTAAGGCCAAATTAAGCAATGATTATACACAACCGCGTGTAACTCGGCAACTTCACCACTGCGTTCTTCACAAAGTGAGAACTTTTTCCTAGCAATTCATTGTGCCTATTTGTTCCAAAACGTCAGCCTTCTGTCAGCTTCCCCTAGCCTGCCCCCCAGAAAGGAAAGCTCCATGTGGGAACTGTTCTGAAGTGAACAGCAATGCAAATAACTTCTCTGCTATGGCTCTACCTTCCCTTAGCCCACATGTAATATTATGACCATCTATCAGCCCATAGGGATCTCTGGCAGGCCTTCTGCTTTTGACAGACAAAAAAGCTTTAATTTTTTTAGATGTCTTTATAAAAAGTTGTTCCTCAACATTTTTTTTGGCCTACCTCATTATGGTTTATATTTAACTTGCCAAAGTTAATGCTCTTTCCTATTTCCCTCATTTGGATACAACTCCTGCTTCAGAAAGATGACTTATTTCTAGGAGCATTGTTTACTTTACCGTTTCAGCCAGTCCTTGTTCATTTTTGTGGCTTTCTTCAATCTCCTATTCCCCTCCTTTCTTGGACTTTCACCATCAAAACTGGCCATAGTATTCTAGAAGTCTTAGGTTGCGGCGTTTGGGGGGGTATTAGGGTTTTAATTTTAAGGCTGCATTCTACACAGAATTTCCTAACTTATGTGCATACATATGAAGATGAAATAGCGTTTCTGCTAAGATATTTTGTTGAGATTACAAGAAGCTTTCTCTATGTCTGTTTCCAAGACAGTTTTCTACCATAAAGATATAATCTGCATTTCTCCCTCCCAGATGTCTTACTTCATATTGGCTGTATTAACATATAATTTGTTGGACTGAGGACATTTAAATCAGGCAATCCAGATTGTTCTCTATGAGTAATCAGTCCTTTATTTAGTACTCTCCAGTAAGCGCATCATCTGCACACTTAACCTAGGATTTTTTCCAGCTAGGATTATTGATGAAGGCATTGCTAGAATGCAAACTGACCAACTGAGGACCTCATGGAAAAAAAAAAAAAAAGACCTTTTAGTATTTCCTTACCAGCAAACACATTTTGAGATTTCTCAGGGCATTGCTCTTCAATCTGTTTAGCACTTCCCTTGTGCTTGGTAAAGTCTGAACTCGCATTTTTACCATTAAAGAAACACTTATCAAGAAGAGTTACATCCTCTGAAAAGTATTTATTCTATCTCAACTATTTCCATCATATTTTGCCTATTTACATTTAAAATTGCACTAAAAAGTCAGGAACCTTTAGAATGGGAAAACATTTATTCATTTTATTCATGCTTGAAAACAGCCAAACCCACTTTATCCAAATAATAAAAAACAACAAAAACACACATTTTATGGCAAAAAACAAGCCTGAAAAATGTCAGGCACAGAGAAGATGCTTTCCTAATGATGTGAGCAACTGAAACAAAAAGCCAGAATGAAAGAAATTGTGCAGCTTAATCCTTACATCAACAAACAAGCTAATTTGGCTTTAAGTGTTCTAAATATACTGAATGCGTGGCTCGGTAATATTAACTTTGCATAACTCTTGGAGACTAAGGGAAGTTTCAGAAGAGAAAGAATCTTAAATTCTTTGGAATTCTTTGCAGAACTACTGGTCTGCCAGCCTTAACATCAGTCCTAGGTCAAATAATGAAATCTCCAACACTGAATTAAATTAATAAAGAATTAAAGGATATTCTGGAAAAGACTATCAACCTTAATAACGTTTAGGGTTCATGTTAGAAAAGAAACTGACTACAAATCTCCTTTAGGACCATGAATATCCATTTTTAAACATAGGAACAAGACAGTCACCACCTAGTTAGACTAAGGCTAAGTTACAACCTTTTTCCATGGTCTTAGTTCAATGCAGCTAGCTACTAGGAAATGACTGAACAGTGATCTGTAAGTAGGTACTGCGGGAGAGAGTAAGTAACACCTCAGATTCCAGCTGGCTTCTTGAAGCCAAAGTCTTAAATATATTTTAAATTAAAAATTATGTTTTTGCAATAATGCATTTATCCACAGGAATTACGTAGCACATTACTACGAGATTCTCCATTAACTGAGATCTTTAAATCAAGCTAAGTAGTCTGTGATCCATGATGAGTTTACTGAAAGAAAGTATCATGTCCTGTGTCATGAAACGAATCAGCATAACGGACTATTAATGCGTTGAGTTTTTTTCCAACCTTAATAACTGTACTAAACAGTCTTCCTTCTTCAGCATATATTATTTACCTCTGCAGAATGAATACGTACCAACAGCCATGCCTTGAAAAGGACAATTAGGATTCAGCTGTATACAGAAAGGAAGGCTTTAGCTTCAGATATCTTACCACAGATTGCCTTATATTCCTCTCCTGTACACACATTTAAAAGCACTCAAAGTTCTTAAAAGAAGAGGATGATAATGTATCAACCTTCGGTTCTGGTATTTATTTATATTCTACCTAGAGTTTCACAATTCACAGATGATATTGCTAATTTTCTTTGTTTACAGTGGTGATGGAGAACATGTTCTCAACACTTAGTTTTGTTTTTAAGACCTGGCTGTAATATCTGCTGGTTACAAGGTAACATCAGGTTTTTTATTTTTAAAGTTTGCAGATACTTACATTAAAATACTACATAAAAAAAAAAAACAAAAAAAAAAACCACAATGAAAGAAGATATCAACAATTTCAGGCTTAGCCTGAAGGCCACAGTCACCCAACGTAACCTCTCTACAATGCAAGTCATGGAAATTCCTTCATCAAAAGAAGGAAAATACATCTTCTAGAAAAGTACCAGCTGTGTTAAAAAGTCCACAACCTCATTTGCCAAAGAGGTCACTGCACTTTAACATATGCATTAGAAGCTTGTACAAAGGTCATAATAATCATTTGGTCAAATTTTCCATTTGATGAACCAAACTGAGATCCTTGAGCTTCAACAGTATAATGTTCTTTCCAATCTATCTTCTGAACTGTCTTCCAGCAATCCTACAAACTCCTTGAAATGCAGAAGCCCCCTTGGACATTAAAGTTACAAGCCAAATTTAAAGATAAGTTTTGGTTGATCTCTTATGATTACATTTCTCATTTCTGAGACCTATCAAACAGTACTGCAACTAACTAGCAATAACTTCTCAACATAGTAAGATGTACAACTTGTTATTAACATGTTTTAGATTGGAAAACACTACCATAAAGTCTCCAGGCACCAGATGGATACTTCACACTCTTCTCTCAAATACAGGAAGACCACACTTTACTACTCCAGATAATTTAATCCGTCCCTTCATGATGGAAGCTTCCCAAGGACTGCATCACCTGGTACCCACAGGGATCTTGACCATACGACTGTATCATGCGCTAACAATACAACTTGCTTTATAACTCAACACACAGAACTCTGCTCTGAGCAAGATCTTAGTGCCACTGACCACTCAAAGAGCCCAGTTTTTCAATACTGGTCCCCCCTTGAACCAATCAAGTGACATAGCACTGATGCTTTTCAAGACAATCTCTGCAGATCACCCACCTTGAAAGATGAGACGACACCGAGAAGAGAGGAAAACCCCTAGTAATGTAATCACTTACTTTGGGAAGATGACAGTCATGAGCGCTGATGCATAACCAGGTTTGCACACTCCCTCGGAGAAATTTGCATACTTTGATGCCAATTCTGGAGGCCTGTGAAAAAAAGAAGTAAAGAGCTGAACTCTGCTGGCTATGAACTGGCTGTTGCAATCATAGCTTTTTTTCCTTCTATGAAAAACAGCTGTGAGGAATAACAACAAACACAGGTATTTATTTGTTGCAATATAGCATCACAGGAGAATAACAAATAAAGGATTAAACAAAAAGTTAAATATAATAAATATAATAAAGAATTAACAAATGATGGGTTAAAGATACCCGAAATACACTCAAAGTGAGTGAGATGAGAAAGCATAGAATGGTTTGGGTCGGAAGGGACCTTGAAGATCATCTAATTCCAACCTCCCTGCCACGGGCAGGGATCTAAGTGATGAGCATCTAGAAGCTTTATTTCCAAGGACTTGCAGTTGTGTTCTGACTCCAGTCAGGATCTCTTTAGAAATAGGGAGAAAAAGGAAAGGCCTATTGCTGACAAAAAAAAGGTTTTAATATTAAAACGCATCTTCTTCTGATCTAGGCAAAAGGGACAGCAGGGTATACAGACCACAGCTTGTTGCAGCATTTAAGATATGAAGAAATGTGGAAAATCTTCATCTTTATCAAATAAACTTAAGTGTTACCGGATTTTTACTGTTTAAGCAACAAACAGAAACCCCTAATCACAAAATCTTCAAAAACAAGTAGAAAGCAACTGGAATTTATCTGCAGCCACCATGTCGTGAGTCATTGCTGGCAAACTTGTATAACTATTTCAACAGCAGGCCTTTCTCAAATGACCTCAGTGGTCACACAAAGTATCTTGTGCCACAAACACAGGCATTTCTCTCTTTTCTGATTTAATGGCGCTTTCATTATCAAATTAAAATGTCACTCAGATGCCCATCATGGTGTTTATGCAAAAGAATAGTAGGCTGAAACCCTCATGCATTGGACTTGCACAGAATGCCAATCAGAACCGCATACTGATGGTGGAGCTGTCAATTATAAAACCCACAAAGAGTCAGAGCTGCTAAAGCCCAAGGGGCCAAGCTGTTAACGTTTCTTGGATGTGATGAAGTTCATGATCCAGAGTACCAGAGGCAGAACACTTCTCATAAGCCGACTGTATATGCCATCATTCAACATTTGCTCATCTCCCTTCTTCTAGCCACATATTGAGCTAGCAGGCTACACAGAACTAGAATTTGGCACCTGTATCTTAAATCCATCTAGGGACACATTTTGTTTCATTTCTTTACATTAGACATTAAAAACTGTCATTGCCAGTGTGCTTACAATAATAAGTCTGTAATAGGTACAACTCAAAGCCAAACATTAAGACTACAGCTGCATACAACCTTGCTGCCCACTGTTCACCACATTAAGCTTTCCACACTATCATCATTTTAGACATATATATTCACTTCGTGGTGTTTTTTTTCCCTAGATTTACACATCTCACAGTTTCATAAATCAGACTGCAAAACATCCTGCATGAAGCATCCCAAGGAGAATGACACCTTTTTCAAACAAAGACAGCTTTATAAAATCATACTGTAGGTATCTGTATTTGATGACAATGTACTGACTACAAAGAAGCAGCAATATATGCAGGTATGATTATGTTTTTTTATTTCCACATGGAGGAAGCAGTCTTAGTGAAGCTACAGTCTGCCTTTAAAGGCAGCCTAACAAATTACCAAAGCATGGTGCACAGCACTGCAAGAGTTTTACGTTTGAGTCTCATTTGTAATCCTGAATGCTGCTTACAACAGAACTATGCACCAAACCTAACAACATTACTTTCTTAGTGCTTCACTAGTAAATAGCTTCATCTTGCTAGCTCCATTACCGTGCCTGGAATCCAAGGCTATGCTGATCACATAGCAAGCTGCTGTGGTAAGCCAGCCAAGGCTATCGTGACTGTTAGGACACAAAGAGACAAATCCCCTCTATATCATCCAGGTCCAAGGGTATTATTCCAGCTCCGGATTCTCATGCTCCTATAGTTACAGTAAAAGCACCAATTGGGTTAAGATAGTTAAAGAGCTAGTGGAGACAGCAGAAAGGATATAATTACATTACACTGTGCACCCTTAAATTTTGCCCAGATTTTGAGCAGGAAAACCTCACTAAGACAATAAATTCATCCAGAATAAATTAGGAAGTAACTCACAGTCAGTAAATGTAAACATCTGCAGTTTTTAAACAAGCGCCTGAACAAGGGTGAAGTTAAAAGGAAGTAATTGGCTTGTCCCACTAAAAAGAAAATGCACTGTCGCTTTTTCTTCTGAGCTTCCTCCTCTGAGACTAGCACACATCCCGAATTCTTAAGATTTTCTGTGCTTCTCTACACTGTTATGTGGATATCAAGTTTAAAAATTCACAATTAGGGTAAGTTAAAATTCCAGCTGCTTTCAGAGGATTTCGAAAAAGTAACAAGATTCGTCCTTCTGCTCGCATTTGGCAGATGTGTGTCTTCTTTTAATCTCAAATATGAAAACGTCACCACGGTTAATTTCATCATCATGTCTTGATCAGGGACAGAATGTCACCCTCAAAGGACTGGAACTCAAAACTATTTTTAAAAAGAAATCAGTAATACAAACTCAGTGTTTAGACTTAAAATTTAAAATGTCCACAACAAAGCTCATGTAATTGAATATAACAAAATCTACACATCACCTACATCGTCTTGCCTTCCACATGGAATTTAAACTGTGCATTGTAAAAACTGGAAAACTTCATCTGCTTGAGATCATCTTATCTGAGGACTGTGATTTGCTTCAAAAATGCAGGACTGTTCCAAACAAGACACTAACAAAGACACAAGCAGAGTGGCTAAAGTGTACAGTTATGTTCTAATTAATATCAAGATGACACAGATCTTTGTTTTATACATCACTTACAGCTTCCGGTCCTCAACTTGCTTTTTCATAATATCTTATAAGCTTGTAAAGCAACAAATCCCTTTTGAGACGGGGAGAATCCTAAATAAAACCATAAACTATCCCTCCTTCCCCAACTGGCAGGAACTTGGATTAAAGAGATGGAAGAGAAAGTAAGTGCCCCATCAACTCTTCCCTTCATTATAGATTGTCAGCTTCACAGCAAATACTACCAGTTCAATTAAAGGCATGGGAGGACACTTTCAGTAGGTCTGATGATGCAGCTTTTTTACTCTCCTTCAGTTACTGCAGCTCAGTCATTGCCAACAGCAGCTTTCATGTGTACAGTACTCAATTCCCATACACTAGTAACAGCAAAATGTATTTGCACATCTGACTTTATATGAAGAGTCATGATACATCATGCCATTTTGATGGGTGGGATCTCCTTAAGTGCAAGACACTATGGAAACAAGATGAGCTGATGAACCCTTGGCACTCTTACATGGCTGGAACTCCATGTTCAACAGGAGCACAGCAGCTCTTGATTACAGCTGTGTTAGAAGTTTCTGAATCGCTTCAAGAATTACACAGCCTGATCATGTGATATTTGCTATTTTTCTAGTTCCAGCTGAGGAAAAACTAAACAAACAAATGAAAGGAATGAGAAGAGAGAAAGAAGAGGAAAACAGAATGCTTACACTGAAAGAGACAGGAAGTGCATCTATCACACTATGGCCAGCTAAATAGATGTAAATATTTTCCAATGTTACTTCAGTATGTAAGCAAATTCCTCAAGGAGGTTGTGTGACCAAATACAAGAAAAGATGGCCCAAATCCGTCTTTCTAAAAAGATATGGATATGATGCATGCTAAAAAATGTCCTGTTCTGCCTCTCCACCAAGAATTGTGACTTCTCATAAAATTAATTTCTTAACAGCAAAGATAATCAACACATACTTCTATTTATTTGTACTATTAAAGAACACCAGCTGAAGAAGATTAGGTTACATTAAACTGGCCCAGGAAAACAGTTTTAAATACATTCCACCCAATCCTGTGACCCACCTCCATAGCCCTGAATGGAGGCACGACGCGAAATCCATGATTCCCTTTAGGAAGTGTGCACTAGACAGAGGGGCATTGGCAGCTGAAGACCACTACCACTGCAGTGCCATTCACTCTTTGTGAAACACACCAAAGAGGTTTCCACCCACAAGAAAGGCACAAGGATCCTACTTCCTGAATAAATTCCACTCCTGGTCTTTGGCATACTAGGAATTAGATCACTGGGAAGAAGGAATTTCAGATTAGTCTCAGCAGTGCTAAACACATAAACATCTTAAGAAATACATCTGTGATTTCTCTGTTAGAATGGACTCTAGTACTGTACCATCTCTGGTACTCCACAGAATCCAACAACCCTGCCTGGAGGTTCTCAATTCCTAACCTTTCACCAAATAGTAAAAAAGTGTTGGGATCTCTGTGGATCAAAAAAGAAAAAGTAAGTTTTCAAGCTAGAAAGGTTTTATCTTAAGTAAACAAAATTCTGCATTTATAAAACCAGAATCAAAGGATGCAGATTAAAAAAAATCCAAGAAAAGTCCATGGCACATTTTGTATGTGACCTCACACTGCATACTCCTCCAAGAACTGAGTAACATCCCTCATCTGATCTCTCAGGTTTCTATAAGCTTTCCCCATTTTAAAGGTTTCTGTTTCTGTTACATCTTACCTTTAAGACTAGTAGCACAAAGAATTGTGTTCAAATACACGCAGACAAGGAGTAAAGAAAAGAGTCCACTTGAGGGTTTGTTTGTGCTTTTAAAGAAACATGGAAAGGAGAAAACAACTGGCTGAAATACCAATTGTTAGACTAAACAAAAAGCATGAAATAAAGAAAATTTATTTTCACAGAAGGCAGCCGCTTAGCAAAGAAAAAGAAAAATCACAATATGGAGATGACTGCTCCCCGAGCTCTCAATTATTTAAGAACTTGTAACTTCATGATGAAGTAACTTGCTGATAACCAACGTAATTCCTGAAAGCACATTACTGGACTTTCATCTATTCTAGTTTCCACAGATCCAAAATTACTGATTTCCATCCTCAGTAATAAGCATCAACATTCTGGTTTTAAAGACAAGAGACTAAGATGACCTAATGGAGGACAGTCACTTTTGGAGACAGGACTCAGCAGTCAATGAAAACTCTTTTGATGGTTAATTGGGATTCTTAAACTGCTTTCTGAAAGAACTATCTAAAGAATGTCTAAATAAACTCTATTTCCCCAAAGTCAGAAATTTTAGTGCTCCTAATATTAGACCATGTATTTCTCAACATTTGCAAAGATTCAATGCTGCGATTCTCTATTTAAGAGAGAATTACAGTGTTAGTGCAATGGCCATAAAAAGTGACCCAATTAAAAGTCTGATGGGAAATAAAATGCTAACCTATCACATCCATTTTTTACTAAAGGAATGCAAGAAGATAAATTGAAATGTCATAATTTTGTTGCTGTAACCCTTAGGTATTCATCACCAACCCTCATCTGTTACATCTACAAACAGACAATGCTTTCTTTGGATCAGGAACTGTGTTTTTCCATTTGTAGTGTAATGAATCCAACAGTGTAGGTCCAGAAGAGACAAACAAGTGCTAAAGAGATAAGAAGAAATAATTCAACGCAATTACAATCTAGGAACCCTCTGCTCAGCCTAGGAGGAAACAGTACATCTGAAACCAAAGATACTTCTTCAAAGCCTACAGGTAGTTTATGTCTGTGGATACTACAGTTCAGTAGATTTGAATGTCAAAATCCAGTGCTTACCCATTTAGTTTTAAATGTCAAATGAGAAAATCAGTTATACAAAGGAACTGGTTTTAATCAAATCTTTCTTCTGAAAAATGTATTTAATGTTACTGCAGGACACAGGCAATGGAATACTCCATTTCAGTGTTTAGCTAGGTGTGACAGCACACGAGCATAGCAGAATGCTATGGAAAAGATCAATAGTGATTTATTATTCACTATTTTCCATATCATCAGAACATCAACCAAAATTATCCTAAATACAGTAAAACACTGACAGAAGGAAGCACTTCTTTCTTATAATATGTAGTTAATTGGTAATTTCTTTATGTCAGTTGTTATAGAAGCCAGATGTATAGATGGGATCAAAAGCTATTAAGAGGTCTAACAGCATCCACAATACTTCCTTTCACAATCCATTCCTTTAGAAAAAAACCCAAGGCTTCCTCCCCTTGGAAGCTGGAGATCAACACTGGAGCAAGAATTGCTTCACATTGGTGTACTTTTCCTCCTTCCCTAAACAATTCTAGGGAGCACTTTGAGACAAGACCTTGGGGCAGGTGAATCCTTTGGTCTGGTCATTTTATGTTCCCACAAAGGAAGCTCAACCCTTTCTGATGCAGTAGCAGATCTACTGCAAGAGCACCTGGCAGAGACCAAACCTTAGGGGAATAAATTCTACCTGGAAAAATCTCCCTCGCTACCTGATAGCAATTCTTTAACAAGAACACTTCACAACACCTTCCCTTTTCAGTTGCTTTGGTAACTTTGCAGGGGTAAGGGGGATAAAGGTTCTCCTTTAACCATTTCTTAGGAAGATCTGAACAGCCTAGGAAGGAATAACAACATAACTCCTCTTAACCAAAGAAAAAGACTCTGGATATAGTAAGGACTTTTTTTCCTTTATTTCTGAGCTGGACTGAAATTACAAGGGAAACAACACTGGTCAGTGAATAAACTGCTTTAGATGGTACACAGAGGTGACCTCACAATTGGGGAATGTGGTTTAACAGAAGTTTTACAAAACACTGTATATAGTCATGAGGCTCTGAATCTTTCTCACTCTTCTTTCTGAAGTAGCAATCCGAAAAAAATCTGTCTTCACTGACCCATATTGGTGACAGATATCATGAACTCAAATAGACATCAGTTAACCTAGTAAGTAACATACTGAAGTCTTAGGAAGAGGAAGGCAACATACTGGGAGGAAAATGTTTCCTTCAGAAACCTTGCTGTAAATACAGAACATAACCTTGACCTGGAGGAAGCCTTGCAAATACTGTGACTAAACCTGCCCTCGTGAAACTAACAAAAATCCAAACTGCCTTAGGGTAAATAATGAAGAATAGCCAGGACTGTTAACAGCAAGAACAGCTGCAGAGCCATCCAGATCAAAAAATGTCTCCTGTTTACTCCATACATTGTTCTGGTGAATGCTCTCCTGCTTACATAATTCCCTTTTTTCACTTCAAAGAGGAGCTGCTTGTCTGAAAAGGCCATCCAACCAACTTCCAAACTGCCACAGGTAACCACAATGACTCAGAACAGAATAAAGTTTGCCTCAAAGAACTTAACAGCCCAATTAATGAGACCTTCCTTCATCACCTTATATGACCCCTCACTACACGGAACATCAGTACTACATGAGAAGGAGGTCATTTGTGGCTCTCCAGAAGAGAAAGAAGTGGTACTCTAAGATGCTTGGTGCATAGGCTAAAGGAGAGTGCCAAGGCCGAGAATTGAAATAGGTTTCACTTTTCAACAAGACAAACCCTCTCCTCTTCGTTAATACATCAAAATATCAACACTTCATAAAAATTACTGGCGTTCAATGATAAAATAGAGCTTTGAATACTGCAGAGAGGGGTCTCTGACTCAAACATTCAAATGACACAACCACCTTTGGGGATTTCTGCATTCAATGATGTAAAAAAGGGTCAATAAATGACAATAAAAAGGAACAGGAGGAAGGCACTTGATGTTTTGCAGCTGTGCAGGACACCATTCACATTTTTCAGGCCTTCAAGATAGCCATTTTTTTAATGAGCCAAGGAGAAGATACTTCTAAGTAAGAATTAAAAGGTCTGAAATCAAACAGAAGCATCCAAACACTTTCAATATGCAAATCAAAACCATTTTGTTTGTTGGCTTTTCAGTTTATCCTCCTTTAACAAGCCAGAACAGATTGCATGGCAGACAAGGAAGAAACAGCACATACATGTTGGCAGTTTTCTGTCCCTCCCTTTGTGGTCCTGATTCTCGTTGCTGAGAGCAAGACGGGGGCTGCAGCCAGTGCCAGAAGTAGTGTTTCTGCCTGTTTTCATTTCTGCTGTGAGCTGAGAAACAATCACATGGGCTTCTGTATAATGTAAGACTACAAAGTAGCTAATAAAAGTTAATTTAATTGTTTGGTTTTCTCACAAAACAACTGAGAAAACCTCATCTGAGCCTCACAATTTAATTAAAACATCCACAACCTCAAAAACATCTTACGGCAACAACAGCTACAGAACTCCCACTCCAGCATGGCACATCAGATGCAGCGCTAAGTATCTTTCTGCTGCAAAGTAGCCTTCATCATGTTTTGTTCGCTGCAGTGGGCATCACACAACACCGGCTCTCTCACCAGCCCTTCTCAGGTCCTTTAGAGTACTTCTCTGGTGCAGATTTCTCAAGATGTCAGGAACACCATGCTTCCTCAAGGAAAAAGTGTATTCTAATTTCATAACCTTAATCAAACCTTACCTTGTCCTTCAGTCCCAGAACAACTTTACACAGTAAAATAAAGAGATTTTTACTAAGCAAGGCCTACTGTCAGGTTTCCATTCATAAGACTGGGAACAGAACAAGTAAAATAAAAACCACCTCTGGATTGTATTTATCAGGGTTCCTTCAGCCTCTCTCACCCAGAGTTCCTTTAACTTATCACCTCTGTAGAAAGCTAAAGGATTGTGGTTTCACAGCATGCCACTACCTGGCAGATCACCAACCTCTCTTCTGCTAGGCAATTCCTCTCAAGCACAGCAATAAGGCTTCCTGCTTTCTTTTAGCATAAATGAAATATTGCTTTCTTTCCTAACAGACTATTAGAAGTTTTTATTAATTAAATAAGAAGTATTAAAAGTAAAAGACGTTAGAAGTATGTGTTGGTTTTACTCTCCTTCCTCAACATACAAGAAATCTGTATGCGCGTGTTCCACCAAACTCTTCCCTGCCTCAATGACCTACCACATATTCTTGAAGTTTATAAATGGCATTCTTAGCACACACAGACAGCAAAGCCTTGATGTCTCTGGTCACGTTACAGCAATGGGGAAGACAAATTTAGAGGCAGACTGAGTAACGTAAGCTGTCTTTTCCCATACACCCCATTTACAAAACCTCCTCACAGCCAGCTACAGAAAAATATAAATTAGGAGCTGACAAGTAAGCTGTGTCTAGATACCATAGCACGAGTGTTCTTCAGAGTAAGCGACATGTTTCAGAGGCAGTCTTGATAAACAGCTTAATGTTCCCTTGCTGGAATACATCTGATTTCCATTCAACCATCAGATGAAGATTCCTAAAACATTTCAAAGGGGAAACAGAAGGGAAGTAGATGGCTCTTTGGACGTGGAACCACGCTGGCCTGTAATAACGGATCTACGTCAAGCCAGGCAGGTGCAGAAGAGTTGATGCTCGGTGATTACACACATGCCTCTGGGATTTCCAACAGAGGGACTCTTGCATCAGTTTAACGATAAACTCACAACTGTGCTGATTCAGGACAGGCAGCAAGAAAATCACGTGTTTTCACAAGGTATGCATGACAAGTATCAGGAATACAATGATGAGCATTAGCATTTAGCCAATTAGAATTTGAATGAGATTAATTCCTTTAATGGTCTTTATGCAGTATTTCTGACCTCTTTAACTGAAGTTTTGGGAATGATCTATGCTTATATAGCCCAATCCATTCGATTTTCTTAAGTTATTCAGAGAGCAAGAAGGTCTTCATAGAAGGACATTCAGTAACGAGAAATTTAACAAGCTTACCAGTGCAGAAGCTGGCCAAAACTAAAGCAATTTATCTCTGAGTTTCAGACCAGTTTTCTAAAGGAAGAACATTAAGCATGGCTTTTTATATGCTCTTTTCCCAAGAGGATAAAGCAACAGGAGGGCCCCATGTAATTTATGAGCTTACAGATAATCCTTGAATTGGGTTTTGCTACTAAAGTAAATTTAGCCTTCTGTGAATGCAACAACTGTAAAATTTATGCTCAGACAACAGTAAATAGAAACTTGTAAAGTTAACTAGTAGTAACTATATCCACCTCAGGAAAACAAACATACATTTAATTAGGTTAATGCTACTGTCAAGAAGAACTACAGCAAAGTCCTCCACCTTACAGATATGGAGTGGAAAAAAGAACTGAGTCTTTTCTTTATAGACTTACCAGGTTTTATGCAACTGATCTGGCTGGCTAAAGAGCACAAGATGTACAAACTCAGTCCTAAGAGGAACATATCAAAACCGAAATCAAATCTCACGCATACCAGGCACTTTCATGGACATTCGCTTAGAGAACAAGTCCATCTAACAAAAAGTGTTTTCTATTTAATATGCACAATAATTGGAAGTATATGCATTACTTTTTTTTTCTCTTTCTTTCTTTGATGGGAACTCATATTGGCCATTATGTTATTGTACTCAGTGGCCATTATGCTATTGTGCTCAGAATCAAAACCGGGTTGAAAAATCTTATGAGTCACTCCTTTTTGCTTTTAAAGTATTTGTACATCTACTTTCTGCCAAGAATATGGAGAACCCCTGGTGTCCGAAGATTTATATTAATCTCAAGCAGTCCAAAAAGTCTTCAGCTACTTCTTCAGAAATTCTTGCAAGCATATCCAGACACTCCAACCCTAAAGCATGTAAACCCAGGTATCTCTGCATGAATTTTTGTTGTCAATATTAAGGAAAGCGTCTTTTTTTCCTCACCCAAACAGAACAAAGCTCCGTTTATCTATTTAACACTTCTACCACTTCTATAAATACATTATCGCTGTTTTCCCTTATACTTTTGGCAAAGCTGTTTTTCCATGAACATTTCTTTCTTATGAAACTAGACATGTTGTGGCAAACAGTATAAAACTGCTCTAAACAATACCCAACTATTCATATTTTTTACTTTACATTCTTTTCCCACATGGTTTGGTTCATAATTACTTCCAGCTTCAGGAAATGGGCCCTTTTAAAAGCACCAAACAGAAGTTTTTGACTTTGTTTGTACTTAACAAATCAAGTAATGAATCAGTTCTAAGTAGCCAGTAATTCTGACTTCTGCAGTCTTTATCTTCTTCATCAACTAAATTGTGTCTAACACAAGAATCCCAAGGCTAGATAACAGAGACTCATGAGAGAAGTCCTTAAAAGAATTCCAAAGGATCAAAACGGAAAAATCCTAAAGTGAGCTAAGAAAAGTAAAACAAAAAACATGGATCATAGTCACACCCCACCCAAACGTGGGAGGTTTGATGGATGAACAACAAACAGCCCAGTAATTGAACCGCTGTGAATGGCTAGGGTTCATATCTGAAGTACTCAAACAATTAGTATAGATTGGAAGAGATTAGGTAGAAGGACATGAATTAAAAGTCAAAGAAAAATCTGAAAGAGAAATAAATAACCAACTGCCAGGAGAATACCAATGTCAAAGTATGCTAAGCCTCAAAATAATCTTTCAGAAAAAGCATCAGAACACTCTTGCTTGTGATGGTCAGAATCCCTCCATTTAGCCCATAACACACACTCTTACTCCTGTCTAAGCAGGATGGGAGATCACTGGGACTTCTCACTTCCTTTCCCCCCACCCTTAGGATCACAGGAGTACAAGAAGATAAATGGGAAGGAAGACAGGCAGAAAGAAACCCACAGCAGCAAGCACAGGGAAAGTCCAGCATTCCAACACATTTATTGCTTATTTTTACAGCGCTTAATGGCAAAGTACCACACATAGACACAAACAGTTTCAAAGAAACCTTCCACCCTAGAAACAAAATAAGGGGAAGGGTCTCTCCTTCAGTTCTTTATTATTAAAGCTCTGAAGTAAAGAAATTTCAACAAACAGAAGTAACCCAATCTGTGTGTTTCCTCAGCACAAACTGCCTCCATTTTTACAGTCTTTGCTAAGTCTAGATCAAGTTTCGTTTGAGTTTGAAGGGTGAAGGTTGTTATTTCTGGCTTTTTTCCCTCCACCCTCCCACTCCCCAACCCTCCCCAAAGACTCAATTTCTTTGTCTTTTCTTTTAAAAGCAAATTTGAAATTATTATCAATATTCAAAAAAATCTTTGTTGCACCTCCCAAACCTACTCTGTAATATTGGAAAAAAACATGTAAATCACAACCCACAGTAGCACAAAATGCGCAGCAAAGCGCAGAGCCCACAGGATAAGACATTCGTCCTTTTAATTAAATACTGCCTAAAAGTTTCCAAAGTGCACAAATAAAATACATGCTATATAGTGTATAAATACAGTGTACTAACTATGTTAGTAGTATGTTACTGTGGTCAACCATACTGATCCCACAGTGTTTTTTCTAAGTGAGGGGGTAGCAATTTTTTTTGCCCGTTTTTACCTTTTTCTCAAGTTAATACATAATACCCACTGTATCTTTTTGTTTTAGTGAAGAATTACTCCAGTAAGCTCAAGCACATCTTCTAACATTTTCAAAACTTTATGGAGGGATTGGTTCTTCCCCACTCAAAGCCAAACCCTGGGATGCTTACCCCATCATTCATCAACTGAGATCTTAACATCCAAGGCTTTGAGCTGACTGTGGCAGCAGGTAAAAAGATCCACTGTTACCCAAGGGGAGCTTTTTTAAGGCTGTTGTTTAAAAGCATCAAACCACCAATATAACGGCTAAAATACCTTTGAAAATTGCTTTCGAAGGATGAGTTTGAAACAATGATAGAAGTAGTAGTCAATAGCTTCCATCTCACTGAGTAAATGGAATGTCAAGAGAGTATGAAAAGCTACTACAGAAGCATGATGGCAACAATATGAGGGAGAATCCCCCAAACCACATGAATTATTACAAAAAAAAGGAGCTTTACACTTGTGAAAGACAAGTGAACCTACATTTGTAACCTGCCAAGCATTAAGGTCACTAACCCAGGTTTCACAGTGTAGTAAGTGACATAATAAAGAATGACCATGCAAACAACAGCTGGACCCACTAAATATGCATTAAGATACAGTTATTAACTTTAATATAATTACACTTATAAAGAAAATTAATGACAAAGATATTTAGCTGCATGATCATATGCTGATCCTCCTACAGAAATCTCATGTAATTCAAACTAAACAGATTCTGCAGAAAGAATGATTCAGAATTTGTAGTGAATGAGACTCATCTTTCTAGGACCTGGCCAAAGAGCTACTACAGTATAAACATTTAATAATAATAGTAATAAAGCACGCAACCCTTCGCCAAGCACAGATGCTACAAACTGACTGCAAATCTTGGCATTTGGTGGCACCTAGTAATCTACTCTCTGAGTCACTAATGCGACTGATGGCCTTAAGTTGTTCAGGAACTACTGGCCCCTCCAAGAATTAAGACCTGTGAATTGTACTATACATTCAGGATATTTTTTACACAACCAGTAAATGTTGGATTTTATTCTTAAAGGTTTTAAAACAGTCTGTGGCTCTGCTGCTTAGGAAAGCTCTTTACCTGGTAGAACTGATTGAACCGGCCTGTTTCTGTACTTTGCACATATTTAGTGCTGGTATTCCAATTCTGTTGATGATGTTATTGTTGGTACAAGCATAAATAAAAGATAAACTCCACTTGCAACAGGTCTTTTTCACTAATCTGGTCTTGAGGAGCCCTAGGTCTCATTTTTGAGTAAATAAGCAACTTAATAAACTATGTTGCCTACAGACGTCCTCAGCTCTTCATTCACCCTGTAGTTCATTAGCAATCCCCACCTGGATACCATCCTACTTTTTAAAAGTTAAAAGGATAACCTAAGCACAGGCAGTAAAAAGGAAGCATCTTCCTTCCTGATACTCTTCTTTTGGACAAACTCAGAGCAACAAGACCTGTAGTCAAATCTGGTCATTTCCATGTAGCATCTGCACAGTATCTTTAGAAATGGTCATTCCCTTCCAAGTGAAGTTTCTGGCCATACCACCCTCCCTAATGCTGTAGCAAGGCATGCATCAGACATACAATTCCCACAGAAAACACTTATCAAGTGCTTCTGACAGATTTTTCTTTACAAAATGAAGAAATCTGGTTTCATTACCATTTCCCTGAACTCAAAGAGAACCAGTGAACTGAATCATTCCACAGTTGTATCCACAACAGGATGTATTACACCTGAATAACATGCCCTGAGTATCTATGGAGTAGAAGACCCTATTCATGCCATACATGAAAAATTAAACTTGCAAAGGCAAATGAGCACATTACTATTTATTCACATAAATACTTCTCTCTTATAATGTCATTTAGAATGCAAGTAGGAGCACTCTAAAGTTTTAATGCAGACCTACCTTTGTAGAAAAGGTTAGTTCTCCAGGTCATTACTTTAAATGACATCCAGTAACAGCCAAGAACGGATTCTGAGCAAATGGAAAACTGGGGGGGCGGGGAGAGAGAGAAACCTAACTGTTGCCTTAAGTGCTTCAAGTCACATATGATTCTCACATGCTGGGAATTAAGTGAACCTTATGAAGTTATGATCTATGGCACAATTCCACCAGAATGATTATATCACAACAACAGATGTAATTAAATTATTTCTGCCAATAAAGTCATCAGTGCGGAACATATTACACCCCTTTCAACTCTAAGCAATTCTTTTTAACCAGACAATACTCTTACAATCGTACTATCTTGACTGAGGTGCAGAAACTACTTTTAACCACTAAGTTCCCCTGAATTCAGTGTGTACTTAGAAAAAGTGTTTGGAACCTTGACTATACATGCTGAACGTGTGGAACAGCAGCAAATTCCTTTAGTCTGTCACCCATTTTTCATTCAAAATTTATTATATTTTATGGCATTTTCAGCTTTTTTCCTGGTTCCCTTACTATTGAAAAAAAGAAATCATATAATAATTCACACTGGAAGGGAACACTGCAGGTCATCAGGTCTATTCTCAAACCAGGGCCACCTCCACAGAACAAAAAAGCAAGCAAAAAGACAACAAAATAAAAAGGAAAACAAAAAAAATCCAAACAACCTAAAGCTAACAAAGGACAATTACAGTAAAACAAGCAAACAAACAAGTTATTTCACCCACGTATACTACTTGCTCTCTTTGCTCCTTACCCTCATCGTATTTATTTTGACCATACTGATTTTATTACAAGCCTTTCCAGAAGCTAACTTTATGGCTTTGAAAAGCAAATATACACACTTAGGGTGCTATATAAGTACCTTTTTAAGTGGTCAACAGAATATTTCTTTAATAAAAAAATATTAGACAGTTTTTATCACGGGGAAGATTTAATAAACAAATTTAGGGGTTTAGAAGCCCTCCAGCAGGTAGAAACTTCACTTGACCCCAAACTGAAGTCTAAGAAGGAGCAGGCCATATCTCAGAGAGATGTAATTGAAGTAGATAAATCAGGAAAGAGAAAAAAAGGAGGCTTGAGGTGAAGGAAGACTCAACAGGATTGCTAAAAGTGACAAAGTAAAGGACAAGCGAACACAGAAGGAAGAAGAGGAAACACAAGGTTGAAACCTTGGTTTGCACACAGCACAGGCTGGTATCCAAAGCTGGTATGCCAAAAGTGTGTGGATAGTCAATGGGTGTGTTCAGTAACTCAGACATTACAAAATATGCAGTCTGGAAAAAAAAAAAAATCAGACTACTTAAAAACTTAAAAAAAAAATAAAATATTCCCTACCAACACCAAGACATTCATTCAAAGGTCATCCATTGCACTATTTTTGCTTTTACTTCTATGTGCATAAATTGAAGATAACATATCCTCTCATCCCACAGTGTTGTAAGGTACATACACTGCTGCCTCTAAATCACAAGGATGTCCCAATACAGAAAATATGATAAAGGAAACTGGCAAATGTGCAACCAGCATGGGCTCCAGAGAGCATGCAACAAAAATGACACAGAACACTAATAAGACCAGAAAGAAACCTTGAGCAGCTATTCATGCAGTAAACACCAGCCTTTCTGCACACTGAGTGTGTTCTTCTACAGTACTTTTTTTTCAGGTAAGTTACTGGAGTTGAGTTTATGTACCCAGATGCTTCTGTAAAAGAAACTCCTACCTAAAGACTTTCTCATTTCCTGCAAACAGCACTTCCCAACACATTTACAAGGCTTTTATTTCATTACAGAAGCTCTCAAGCTACTCAGCAAGACTAAACACAAAACTTTAACATTACACCCTGTAAGTACAACAAACCTTTCTGAACATTAAGAATAGTTTTTATAGTAACACTTTTATATCAACATTATACAGGGACTGCATCCTCAAGTCATTCAAAGCACTAGATTGCTTCAGTTCCTTTTTAAGTAGTAGAGGCAGAAGGCTTTCAGTAGTCCTTTTGCCCCCAGTACCAGAATTTCCACAAGGCTGTTGACCACAGAAACAGAGTCGCTAGTGACCCCTAGTGTTAAGAAGTTCAGCCTGAACTTGACTGATTTATGGCAACAAGCATGATAAGTATAGCCTTCAGCACTTCGCTGTTCTTCTGACTTCGCAAATGGTCACTGCCTTGCGCAGAGGTTCTTTCTGCTTCAGTTTATGAACAAAAATAGCAGCATGCATTTTTAAAGGAACAAGTGGAAATGAGATAAACACTGGTAAGCATCAGTAAATAAACTGATATTCTTCCCGCTTTCAAATGCTTAATGCATTTTTCCTCATTTGGAAGACTAACAGTAGGATATCTAGATCAGATTGACAATCATGGCATCAGGTGGACATTTATAGCCTCTTGATCAGTCATTATGCAATTAACAACAATGAACCATAATCCAAGTTGGCCAGCAAGGCCTAGTGAAAGGAAAGAAGTCATAATTGCCAGGTTGTTGCAGAACTTTGCTGTCCCATGTATAGTCCAATGACCCAACTGTCCAGGTGATGTAAGATTTGCTTACAACAGAAATCTGTAACTACAGAAACAAAGAAGAGTCCTACTGTTCTACTTACAATTTTGAGTCCAGGTTCAAGAGAAAGCCCAGTTTGTCATACTCTGGAAAACAAAAGCAAGGGACACATTATCATAAAAACTCTTAAGTGTCTCCTCTGTAAAAGGCACCAAACCCAAAAAGCAGCAAGTCCTTACAGAAGGGCAATGATTACTCCTAATTGAAAATAACTATATCAAAAATTTCTAGTCATTAGCAGCTGTTAGCACAGATTGTTACTTCAACGTATTCCCAAATGAACATTTCTGAATCTCCAAAAAACACTAAAGCAGGAGAATGCATGGGTAATCATTAACTTAGAAATCACTAGAATTAACCAAGATATCCACAGTCATTTAAAAAGCATTACTGAAACCATAGTGATATACAAAGTTTTTCTGCCTACAGTATAAATCATTTTGAAAGTAATTTCTATGACAAACACTCCTTCTAGGTCCGGACATGGTACAGCTTTAAAGTTTTCTTGAATCCTTGTCTATTCCAAGCCACAACTTTGTAACCAATCAGCCCTTCTTCAAAATAAAATAACTCATTGTGGCAAAAATGCATCAAGTTCAGGGAGGCTCAACATGAAGTTGCAGTTAGTTTACACCACAAAGAGGTAACAGCTACAGAAACAAAGTTAACACTCAGGAAAAACTGTAATTCCCGTATAAAGTAACCATTGAATTCAGCATCTTTGACTACATTGTGACCTTGCAACCAAATACTTGATACAAAAAAAAAAAAAACCTGTTAGAATTCACATCAGATATATACAGAAAAGGAAAAGGTGTGATGTCCCTCTTGCACTGTTAAGCTCAAGGGCCTCCTCACACTGAGGACCACTGAGTCTCACTACCATACAATCAAAAAAAAAAAAAAAACAGTACAAACATAATTAAAAGATAATCCCTTCAGAGCTTAAGCATCAGGATGTGTCAAAAGTACTAAGAAAAACTACTCCTCTAGCCTTTAAGAAAGAACTCGGTGGAAATGGAGAAGTTTGTTTTCCTTATGGAACACCAAGAGAAGTTCTGCTGCAGTAGTTTACTTAAGATAGGATGATAGAATCAAAGAATAGCTAGGGCTGGAAAGGACCTTAAGATCATAGAACAGTTAGGGTTGGAAAGGACTTTAAGATCATTCAGTTCCAAGCCCCCTGCCAGGGGCAGGGACACCTCCCACTAAACCATGTCACCCAAGGCTATGTCTAACCTGGCCTTGAACACTGCCAGCGATGGAGCATTCACAACTTCCCTGCTCATCCATTTTCCCCTTCTTGAAAATAGGGGTTATATTTCCCTTTTTCCAGTCATTGGGAACTTCACCTGACTGCCATGATTTTTCAAA
>JASSUY010050896.1:0-44834 GCA_032466535.1 Forpus xanthops | reverse complement strand
ATGTCCTTTTTATGTTGAGGACACCAGAACTGCACACAATATTCCAAGTGAGGTCTCACAAAGGCAGAGTAGAGGGGTAGGATCACCTCTTTTGACCTGCTGAGCATGTTCCTTTTGCTGCAGCCCAGGATACAGTTGGCTTTCTGGACTGCAAGTGCACACTGCCGGCTCATGTTCATTTTCTCATTGACCAACACCCCCAAGTCCTTCTCCACAGGGCTGCTCTGAATGTCTTCTCTGCCCAACCTGTAGCTGTGCCTGGGATTGCTCCCACCCAGGTGTACAACCTTGCACTTGGCACTGGTAAACTTCATGAGGTTGGCATCAGCCCACTTCACAAGTGTGTCAAGGTCCCCCTGGATAGCATTCCTTCCCTCCAACATATCAACTGAACCACACAGATTAGTGTCATGAGTAAACTTGCTGAGGGTGCACTCAATCCCACTTTCCATGTCACCAACAAAGATGTTGAACAAGACCTGTCCCAACACTGATCCTTGAGGGACACCACTTGTTGTTGGTCTTCAGCTGGACATTGAGTCATTGACCACAACTCTTTGAGCACGGCCATCCAGCCAGTTCTTTATCCACCGAGTGGTCCACTTATCAAATTGATGTCTCTCCAATTTAGAGACAAGGATGTCATGTGGGACAGTGTTGAACACTTTGCACAAGTCCGGGTAGATGACATCGACTGCTCTACCCCTGTCCATCAGTTCCATAGCCCCATCATAGAAGGCCACCAAATTGGTCAGGCAGCATTTCCCCTTAGTGAAGCCATGCAGGCTGTCACCAACCACCATGTTGTTTGTCAAGTGCCTTATCATGCTTTCCAGGAAAATTTTCTCCAAGATTTTGCCAGGTACAGAGTTGAGGCTGTCTGATCTGTAGTTCTGCAGCTCATCCATTTTCCCCTTCTTGAAAATGGGGGTTATATTCCCCTTTATCCAGGTGTTGGGAACTTCACCTGACTGCCATGATTTTTCAAATATGATGGACAGTGGCTCAGCAATTTCATTTGCCAGCACCTTCAGGACGCGAGGATGGATTTCATCAGGTCCCGTGGACTTGTGCACATTCAGGTTCTTAAGATGGTCTTAAGATGGATGGAAATCCAGGGCAGTGAGCTTGCTGCACGCTCTTTTCACTGTCCTGAGGATCTCGAATTCGATCATCCCATGATTGCTGCAACCAAGGCTGCCCTGGAGTAGCACATTTTCAACCAACCCTTCCCTGTTGGAGAGACGGTCTAGCATGGCACCTCTCCTTGTCAGCTCCTCTATTACTTGCAGAAGGAAGTTGCCTTCCACACAATTGAGGAACCTCCTGGATTGCTTGTGCCAGGCCAAACTGTCCCTCCAGCAGATATCAGGGTAGTTGAAGTTCCCCATGAGAACAAGGGGAAGCCAGTGTGAGGCTGTTCCTATCTGTCTATAGAGCGCTTCATCCACCGAGTCCCCTTGTCAGGCGGTCTGTAACAAATCCCCACAGTAATGTCTCCCATCTCTGTTCTCCCTTTAATCCTGACCCACAAACTCTCTATTGACTGCTCACCTGTCCCCAGACAGTTTCATACTCTCCAGTCCGTCCCTAACATAAATAAAAACTCCCCCTCCCCATCTGCTGGGCCTGTCTTTTCTAACCTCTAACCTTCTCTTCCAGCACTCCAGTCATAGGAGCCATCCCACTATGTTTCTCTGATGCTTATTATATCATACCCCTGTAGATGTGCACACATCTTTAATTTCTGTTTTTTTCTTCATGCTACGGGTGTTTGTACAGAGACATCTGAGCCGAGCTCCAAATGAACCTGGCTCATTGACTGGTGCAGCTGGAATATCTCTACGTTACTCTGAGCATTTATTACAGGTGCTGGCAACTGACCGGGTGTGTTGGGATGGAATGATGCCCTCCTCCCCCAACACATCTAGTTTAAAGCATCTTTGACCAGTCTGGCAAGCCTCCTACGAAAACTGCTCTTCCCTTTCTTTGTCAGACCAGCTTCACCAGTCCTCAGTAGACCTGGCCTACTAAATTGAGTTCAAGGTTCCCAAACCCCTGACTATAGCACCACCCTTCTGACCATTTATTAACCTGGCCAATCCTCCTAGCCTTTTTAAGGTCCTGCCGTATATCTTGGAGAATTAATAAAAAGACAATCTGGGCTCCTGAACCCCTAACCACCTCTCCCAGAGCTCTGTAGTCCTTATTTATGCTCTCTGGGCTACTGTTATCTATATCAGTAGCATCCATATGGATCACTAGAAGTGGGTAATAGTCAGGGGGACTGACTAGAGCAGGCAGCTTCTCTGTAACATCCCTAATCCGAGACCCTGGTAGGCAGCACACCTCCCTTGAGCCTGGGTCTGGTTGACAGATGGATGCCTCTGTTCCTTTCAGAGTAGAGTCCACTACTGTTATGGCCTGCTGCTTTTTCCTGGCAGCAGAAGTAGTGATCTTCTTTACCAGTACATCAGCTGGTTGCTCTTGGTGCGGTTCCTGGTGGGAGTGTGGTTCCTCATCAGCCCCCTTCAGGACAGCAAAGCAGTTCTGGGTGGGAACAACAGATTTAGGAGGAAGCCCCTTGCTTTTAATTGTCCTCTTCCTCCTTTTACTTTTTTTTTTTTTTTTTTCTGTCACTGTTCCCCAGCTTCCTGGGTTAGCGGCCTCCTTTCCTGCATGAGCAACAGTAGATACTTGAGGCCCCTGCACAGCCTGGTCCTGGAGCAAGCAGTCCTGCTTCCTCTCAGCATCCCTGACATCTTTCCACCTATTGACAGCGTCCCGTAGCTCAGCCACCTGCTGCAGGAGGACCTCCACCAGTGCACACCAAGTGCAGCCCTGACCATTTTGCATCCTCCTCTCAGGAGAGCAGTGCAGGCACTCTCTACACTCCGAGGTCTTCAGTGCAGCCTCCCTTCTCATCGGCTCTGTTTGGGTGCCTACACTGGTCACTGCCGGGGCAGCCAGAGCATAGCTCGCAGACTGGACCCTGGTTATAAGGCGAGTGCTCACCATCCCACACCCCTGCCCGAGCGAACAGTCTTGAAGCCGGCCTGTTAGCCGCACTCCCTAAGGCAAGTTTTTAACCAGCCAGGGCTGGTGCTGCCTCTCCTGGTGACACTCCCAGTGAATCAATTGCTCGCATCAGCTGAGCTGTCGGCTCCTAGGCAAGTCCTGTCGAGGACCTGAGGCTCTCTCGGTGGTGCTTGCTGCTCTGAATTGAGGCTCCTGGATGCTGAGCTTCTTCCCGCTCAGGTGTTGAAGGCATCCTCTCTCGAACCACTCACCTCAGCAATTTGCCTTTCTTATATTATCAGGAACAAATAAAGGAGGGAAGGCTTTTAAAGTCTTTCTCAGGAATAAGGAGATCTGCCTGAAAAAGGAGGACAGCTGATCACTACGATGAAATAAATAATAAAAAGTATGGCTTACCTTTAAGTTAAATTAAATTTAAATGCAATATTTAGGAAATCAAGTGACCTGCTCCATGTATCAGTAGGTGATGCTAGTGAACTTGAATGAGCTTTCTGTTGCAGAAGATTTCTAAGACATTGCCCCTTTCTAGGGAAGATTAAGCTGTTCAGTGACAAAGTTTTTATTGATCTTTTAGTGTAAGGAACCAGAGGCTTGGCATATGAAAAGCATCTCCCATTAACTCCATCACATATGGCTGTAGGGATTCTTCTATGTATGCATTGTATATTTTCCTTTCTATTCAACTCTCCATTTTATTTCCCTCCTATACTGACTGGGCTCCTAAAGTTATTTCAGTTCCATTATATGGACTTTGACCTAATATCTTGGATGATTCCCTCTAATAAGATTGACATTATTACAAAGTTATTACAAACTCAGTCAGAACCAGAAGCATCTGCAAGATCTGTAAAATCTGTGTTAAAGACAGCTTTATGCCACGTAGCCACTGGATGAGGGATATGATTTATAATGCATTATGTGTAGTGATTTATTATTAATTTGGGTAGCTCTTACCACCAGTGTCAGCAAGGAGAAAATTTTTTCTCCTTACAAATCATCAATCAACTGTGCACTTAGGCTCTTTCCTGTCTTACAGTTGAGCACTGCAACACATCACTGTGCTGCAGTATTCAACCAATCAAACCTTGACCAAACGACAAACTGCAATGTGTCTCCCAAAATTTCTTGGCATAGAGTGGATGTATTCAACTACAACCTGTGTGGAGATCCATAGGGCAGTTTCTTCAGTCACTAGGTAGCTCCGGGTGAGCCCTGAACTGCCCCACTCTCCCATGTAGGACATAAAACCTAGAACGTATCTTTGCTAAATACTACCTCTAAGAACTGGAACATTCTTTAGCATATGTGATGTTAAGACTTTATATAGAATACAATAGAATAGAGTAGAATAATTCAGTTGGAATAGACTTACAATGATAATCTTTTCCAGCTACCTGACCAATTCAGTGGTGACCAAAAGTTAAAGCATATTCCACATGCCTCTTAAACACTGACAGGCTTGGGGAATCAACCACCTCTAGAATGCATGTTCTGATGTTTGACCACCTTATTGGTTAAGAAGTGCTTTCTAATGTGTGTCCAGTGTGAACCTCCCCTATTGCAGCTTTGAAAAACCTCCCACTAGCACAGCTTTGAGTTTAATAAGCTGTAGAGGTGCAGAAAGAGAGAGGAGGGGATATTCTGGAAAGAAAGAGATCATGTTATAACGAGCCCTCAGAGCCATATAAACTTCCATCTTCCCTTTTACTCAGCAGTATCTGTGAACTGAAAAAAGTTACTCCTTTTGACTTCAATGCAAGTTGAACTATAAGATCTGTCTACTGTTACACGACCTGCTAGTGAGGCTGGTCTGAACAGAAATGAACTAGACATCATAAGTACTTCATAATTACTTAAAGGGGGTTTAAATGGTTAACAATGTAACTGTTCAACCTGGCAAGTTTTTTTCTGAAAAGTTAACTAGATGAACCAAAGCACATCTTTCTTTCTAGGAAAGATGCTAGGATTTAGGCATTCATTGTCCTCTGCAGCTGGAAGAAATTACAGCCACTGAACTCAAGTAAGCTGACACTACAATGCACAGGCCTATACACATGAGTTTTTTTAGGCCAAGAATTAAGCCTTATAGATCACTTTAGGACAACTGCTCAAGACCTTTTCTTCAACTCATTTTTATTTCATAGATCTTTAGGCAGCAAGTCCAGTCAGCCACACCTCCAATTCTCTACTGATTGCTGGTTTTATTGTGCAGTAATGAAATAGAAGTTCAGATTTTGCAGATATCACCTCCAGCAGATAACTTTTTCCTATGGCTTTTCAAGATAACTGGCCAAGTCTGCTCCATCAGCAGACTGTCTGATTCACTGGCCTATATTTAAAAGGGTACCTCAGGGAACATAGGCTGTAATTTTCATTTTCCCTCCTGCTCCTCCAGCATGGATGCTAAAGCAATATAAATTTTCCTAGACTCTTTCATAGTCCTTCCAAAACTGAGTTACATAGGGCTTAGTTCTCCTCTGATATGTTTTTCAGCTGTTGCGGTTTTCACTTTACTCAGACTCAAAATTTAACGCAAAGATGACCGGATTCTGAGATTTTCACATTACTCTGGATTGGTTTAATATGGCATCAGCAGCAAGGGAGTATCCTTCTTCTGCCAGGCCCTGATCAGTGCCAAAGAAGGCATAGTTGATAGTCTGTCGGTTCCCTCAAACACTCTGCTTTATTAATTGGGGATGGGGGAGAATAATAAGCTGCCTTATAATCACTTCTGATTCCCTGTTTAACCATGATGCTTTTGCTCAGCATATAAAAAAGATGAAGTCATAATCTCCATCGGTGTTGTTGATGTTCAGCTTTGAGGTAGTTCTGCATGTGTTACCGCTGAATTCGGTGCAGCAATAGAAGATAACCATGACAAATGCTAACCACCTATACCTCGCATTGTCAAGTAGAAGCATTCATTGCTATTTACTAAGTCCTGTATCACTTCAGATGTTTTGTCTCTTCTAATTCTCTCAGTGAAGCCTTCCCTTTTTCCCCCCTCTTCCTTTTATTCTCTTTCTCTTTCTCTTTTTTTTTATATAAATGAGAGAAGTGTTAATTGCCAGAAAAAGCAAGACAAGAAATGCTGGAAGAAACACTGAAAACCAAACCAATCCAAATCTTGTAAATGGCTTGGTTTCTGGGTGGGATTTTTTTGTTTGTTTACATAAAATAAATTAGGTTCCAGGCTTCATAACACAATAGAATATGGACAGAGAAGGGAGAATAAAGCCATTTCTGATTTTTTTTTTCAATGTAGTTTCATGCTTTAAAGAAGATGAAATGTCATTTATGGGAACTGAGAATGCAACACAGATTTTGAATATAGGACTTCAAAAAAGCTATCATTGCCTCTCTTTTAAGGCAGTGATTTTCATTTTTCTTAGCTTTGCAGACCACCAATGTGTTTCCCATGGAAATGTGGATTGTGTATTCTGCTGAGTGTAGGGCTGGTTATTTTGCTAGTCATCTCTAAAAGACCTCTCAAAGCAGGATGTCCTGGAGTGACACTGATAACTGAAATTATGGTTCCAAATTATTGCATCTTCTAGTCTTGTTTTATGGACACATGCAAAGGCAAAACATGTAGCATCACATGACAGAGAGACTATGTAGTTAGTTCTAGACAAACATAATGGGGGGAAAAAAAAAAACAGAGGGGAAAAGTAGGTGAAAGCACTGACGGAAGCTGATGTTAAATGGTTAAGGCCAAATCCCAGCACCCTTATCTCTGACAAGGACCTGTTTGCTCTTTCTTCTATGTGTTCCCATTCTAATGAAGTACAGAAAGATGAAATAGATAACAGGTTTTGCCAGGGCTGAGCTAGTTTATATATATGGAGCACGTGTTGATAAAGGGAAATGAAGTTGAAAAGTATGCTCTAAATCTGTCATTGAGATATGTTGAGCTAGGCCCATTAATGAACAGAAAAACTGCACAGACAGGAGCAGACCCATGATCCACCTTCCTTCGTCAACAGTGGAAGGTACTAGGGGTTTCAGTGTAAGAAATAAGAAAGTCTGCAGGAAGGGGCTAAAGAATAGCCTAGTATTGGGGAAGAGCCCAGTGCTCTCAGATAAGGGTAGGGGTGGGACGCAGCTCTTAACCAACTCCTGTTTTAGTTTTACAAATGCTGTATAGGAAATGAGAGAGAGAATGCAAGAACGGACAGACTATCCAAGACTGAAAACATAGGTTCTCTCCCGTGCTTGATCATAAGGATCCTATGTGACGTCAGACATATCACTGATACATGTGACATAGTAGATAAATGTGTACAAATGTGCTAAAAATGTAAACTGGGGTAGGCAGTATGGATAAGTGTAGGATGGATGGCTAAGTGATTGATGTTGCCGTAATTGGACCCATAGCAGCACAGGGGCATGTTGAGAATGATAAGCCAAGATGTATCTACTGTGCTTAGGAAGAGAGAGCCACAGCAATAGAGCACAAGAGTCCTCTGAAACCTATTACCTGAAGTACGTGTGCCATGTAATTAAGCCTAGAAATGCCTAAATTCAGCTTTACTTCCCTTTTCAGAGAGAACAGGTTTCCAGCTGAGACCAGCTGCAGGGCTGCTGTCTGCTCGTGACTTCCTTGCCAGCCTGGCATTTCGTGTCTTCCACAGCACACAGTATATAAGGCATTTCTCTTCTCCTATGCATTCCCCAGAACCGTAAGTTTGGTGCCCTCGCACAATTTCATTCTTCTGAATGTGTTGGGGAAGATTCTTAGGGGAATCACTCTGGAGCTCTATCCAGTAGTCCCCAGACTGAAACAATTTGAGAAACTGGTAGCTGGAAAGTTAGAAGGGGAAGTCATGCATGAGAGGGTGTGTGTCTCTTTTGCAAAGTTGTCTGGGGAAGGAAGAGACTGGAGAATATCTGGTTTAATCTTTTCATCCTGCCTTCAGTTACCATCTGCTGGGGTTTGATTGCCTGCTGTGAAACTCTCCCAGTAAGTGCTGGCCAGACAACAGCAATTACATTTCATGAGAAATTACAAGTTCACACAGACACTTTTGTTTTATGCTGGGACAAAACAGGGGCCTTTCAAAAATGTTGTGACATAGGAGACTAGTGCCCGTGCCATCCCAAGTGAGAAAATAGCCAAGGCAGTGGGGAGTAGCTAGATCCCCATGGTGAAAGGGAATGCTCTGACATGCTCCCCTCAGAGCCAAGACAGGTATGGAGGCAGCTGCTGTGGAGCAGCACCCACATTTATTCCCTCTGTGGATCTATTGACAATAGCTCTTCACAAGAAGCTTGTGTAGGATAGGAAAGGATACCTTTATTAAATATAAAGGTCACTTGTTTTCCAGAGATTGCTGCCATGAGTTACTGGGTCATGTTCCCATGCTAGCTGATGAGGAGTTTGCCCAGTTCTCACAGGTAAGAAGTTTTTTCTCCTGTGTGTTTAACCAACTGCTCTGGCTAGCAATCCAGTTGTGCCTCAGGGGCATGCAGCTCACCATGCTTGAAACACTAATTTAGACTTGAGTCACAGCCTCAGGTTGTGGGTTAGCGGGACTCGGAGACATCTACTCAAAGTGAGTGGTAACACTGTTCCCTGTGGATATCGAGTAAAAGGAAAGATAGGCAATGCATGTGGGACTTATTTGTGGGAGGGCCATGTCAATTTGCAGAAGGATGCCAGTGGAGCCTCTGCGGTGCTGCATGTTTGGGATGTACTATGTTGTTCCTCTGGTTTCCTGTCCTACAACCACATGAACCTAAACAACAACAGCCATCGAGCCCCCAGGCTGGTTCTGTCTCTGGATGTACACTTTAATCTCACATGATACTTTAATTGTGTCCATTGCCATGTCATTCATTAGAATTGTTTTTCCTTTTACAGCTTACCAGATTCTCACAGCATTGCTCATACCGGTCAGGAGGCTCCAAAAAGGGAACAGGGTTTCTTTTTACACAAAGGGGCTATTTAGTGCGAGCAGTGAGTGTCAGACCCAAGTGAACTCCCTGACCTTGTGTAATTAAAGACTTCAGAACTATGAATGTGCCTCAAAACCATAGCTGAGGGAGGAAGATAACTCACATTCAAGGCTTATCGATCAGTGGCCAGTGTGGAAACTGGCAATAAGAGCAGAAAGGTCACACGATATAGGTCCCTCTCAGAGTATCGTAAAAAAAAGCCAGTTTACCTCATATAATGTGGTTTCTAATTGTATTGACTAGGATACATATCACTTTCCATTTTAGATATATATATTGTTTGTTATCAGATTCAGATTAATGTTACTTAAAATATACTAGTGATCTATAATTTATCCTGGAAGAAACCTCTTCAGTTCCGTACTGAAGACACATTAGAAATAAGAGATTATAGCAATTTCAAAACTTTCAGTTTTCCTCTTTTTTCATCTGGAAGACATATCATACAACATGGGATCACATTAAATGAACTTCACATTTCATTTTCTTTTTTCCCCACAAAGTATTTTCACAGTTGAAATTCACCCCATGACAATTCTTTTTTGTTCCATTCAATATAAATTGATGAATGGTGAATATGCTCTAATTTTGATTGTTTGCTGCATGATATGGCTCCCAGGATAGTTTAAGATGAGGCATCTACAGATTGTTATTGTGAGAATAACAATTAACAAGGAGCACAGACTGGAGTAAACAGAATTCTCTCTGCATGGATCTGATCCACTCATAAGGGTTGTCAGAAAATGAAACACAGAAAGGCAATGGCCATGATAAAACCCACCTTGCTGTCCTTCCTTCTCATGCCTTCCCATAAATCTCTGCTAGGGATAGTCCAGCATTAAGACAAGAGATAGTTAACTTTACACAGAGAACACTGAGGATTAAACACTCATCTAGTGTTGCTCCCAGTGGTATGTAGCTGGGGGCCAGAGAGAGGTAAGCATCCTGGAAGCCATGGAAGGTCATTTTGGGTGACAAAAACAATGAATAGTTCATGCTAATCATGCTAGAAATGATGTGGTCCTCCCCCTTCCCCTCTTTCTCTCCCTTGGGCTGAATAATCACACTAGTGTAACATTGCCTGCTTGCTTACTTGCTTTAGGATATTGGACTGGCTTCTCTTGGATCATCTGAAGCGGAGATTGAGAAACTGGCCACAGTAAGTACAGATGGCAGTTTAATATCAGAGGCAAAACTCAAATGATTCACTGCTTATCCCTTACTGTTCAGAGAAGGCTCTTCTCCATTGACTCAGATTAGCTACGAAAATGGGAGAATCAGGAGTATTGTGTCTCCTCATGCACAGGTTAGGGGGGTGCTGGGGCAGGGGCTGGAGCCCCTGTGGTGGAGCCCAAAAGCATGCAATTCCACCTAAGGGAATGCTTATACCTTTTGCTTCTATAAGAATATTCTGCTGAAGCTGAGGTACTACAATATTAGCCAACTCACTTTCCAGATTCACCTAATAGATTGGATACCCAATCTGATTCCTGCATTTTCTCCTACATAAGGTGCAGAGAAGTGTCAGAATTTAATTCATTCTATAGTCATTAATCTCACAAAATAGGAGAGCACTTACAAGCAATTTGAGAGCAGGTACTGTCATTCAGTTCTTAGTCACTAGGCTGTATACATCTGCAAAACGAGTCATGCAGCCCCTTGCTGCCATCCTGATTTGTTCTGAAAGTGGGCTGGAGGCCACAACTTTTGTTTTTCCTATAATGGCAACCATTTCCCAGTCTTGATGATTTTTTTCAACGGAGGAAAGGAGCCTTCCCTTCCCCCAGCTGGATGAGGCTCATTCAGGAAAGGGGGTAGATGGGAGGAGACTGTCACTCCTGAAATTCCTCACATCCTCCAGCCCCACTCATGGTGCACAAGAGATGGAAAATTACCAGTGTTCATGTTGTCTCTAGAATGCCAGTAGTACTGTGTTTTGTATCCTGTTAAACCAGTGAGAGTTGAAAGAACCTCGCTAATTAAAGCCAAACTCAGGATATCTAAGACAACACTAAAAAGAGTTTTTCCTCCTCTCATGTCTCATTCTCCAGACAAAAAGATCTTCTGCTAAATGAGGAGATACTTGAAAGATTTTCACTCTGAAATAATAAGAATTGAGATTATTAACACAATTAGAATGCAGAATTATTAGCTGTATTATAGAGAAAGCATCTTAGGTTTCTGCAGAAAGAAAGACCCCAGCATGTTGTTTCTCTAGAGGTAAATATGCAGGCCTAAACAAAGTAACAAAATTAAAAGATGTAAAAGAAGGTGGGAGAAAGAAAGAGGAAAGTAAGCAGCAGAATAGACAGAATGGCATAGAGTTTCACATTATTTTGCAAACTGCCTGCAGTTCTTTGAGAAGGGTGTTGAGAATGCAATACTTATGTCTAAACTGAAGCCAAGGTGAAGCCCTGTGTACAGGGCAGCAAGAGCTATGTGTCCCTAAAGAAGCCTTGAAGAGTTGTGACACAGAGCCATATTCTTGAAATGCCTCATGTTTTCCATGTTTTGCACAACATTTATTCAGCTGCTTAGGGGTCAAGCTGTGACCAGAATTGGTCCTTTACTGCCCATTTCCTTAGATGCTATAATAAGGGAAGGGATTACAGGTTGGCAGAAACAAGAGTTGCTTTTATCCCACTACTGTCCAAGAGGTAAAGTATGGTCCTAAGCATACTTTACTGCAAGAGAATCCCAGTGGCATGTATCTTTATTTTCATATTTCGACATTATAAAGATGTAATTGGTATAAACGTACAGGGCACATTGCTGCTAAGGGAGAAGTTATTCAATTCTTCTGAATGCTATCACAAAGAAGAAGGGAATCTGTTCTTTCAAGTACCTTTCCTAAGGTCTTGAACCTGCAGTGGAGGTCTGCCTGTCCTTCTGGGAACTATGAGTTAAAATCTGTCAACTTCTATTTACTGTGATGAAACTCAGGTCTAAGAGGTTGCAGGGTAGTTTGTAACATCTTCCAAAGAAAGAAGGGGGTAAGACTTTCTGTCTTTATGTACACATATAATTATCATTACTGCTTTTTTTTTTCAGTTTTTAGAGGGGGTGAGAATGGGAAGGATGGCAAGTTTTGAAAAAAAAAACGTGTGTTATAATTTGTGTTACATCTGTTGAGAGAAAAAATAATTTTCTTAAAATATGCAAGTATAAAATTTAAAGATAAAAAGACATTAAAATATAAGGATGATAGAAAATTAAAGGAGAAATAAGAAGCTTAAAAATGAACTGCCTGTTGAGACTGTGTTTCACAAGCTGTTCTTATTATCAGGTTTATTGGTTCACTGTGGAGTTTGGTCTCTGCAAGCAAAACGGATCTATCAAAGCTTACGGAGCAGGACTGCTTTCATCATATGGGGAGCTTATGGTATGTATCAAATGCATGGGATTGAAAGATTTCTACAATCCCATTTTCTGAAACCTCTGGTAAAGCAAAACATTGTTTCCTCACACAAACAAATATGATGTAAAATACAGTTTTTTTCTTTTTCAAAGAAATAAATTCTTCCTTCCCAGAAGACTAGGGGAAAAACTACTGTAGGATTGTACCTGTCTTTCACTTAAAGAGGTGAAATGCAGTGAAAACAAACATCCTGCAAAGCATTAGATTTTCCTCATAGTGCTCCTGGCCAGCTAATACGGTTGACTTTTAACATCAAACTCATGTACCTTTCTGAGTTACACACTAGAGGGCAATATTATGCCTATAATGAGTTCTGCTACTTCGTCAGTGCCACTGACATTTATGCACATACGAATCAGAATGTCAACGACTAGACAGAATAAAGTGCAAAGAAATTGTAAATGTCACAGACACTGACAAAAAGAAAATGCCTTAGTATTTCACATTCATAAATATGTTTCAAAACTAAATTTATGAAGATTAAAATCTGTGTACACAGATTTGACAGTGTCCTGCCTGGACAGATTAACTGTAGAAGGAGGGGCTGTACACCTTTACAGAAAGCTTATGGGTTTCCCCTCCTTCAGAAAAACAGCTTATAGGGGAGGTAGTAATTTGTCCTCAGTTTCACAGGGCCCTGAAGCTAAAAGCCCTAAACTGGTATCTGTAGGTCTCAATTGCTTTGGGTTGTGCAGATAATAGATGATCTTTTTAGAATTAGTAAGAGCCAAAGGAAAATTAAAAAAGCATTCTTTTCAAGCATTTTTATAGACCAGAAACCATTTGTTTTCATGGGTGATATATTTCAAACTTAACACATAGACACAGCAGCCTAACAGCCAGCTACATGACACATTCATATGAAACCATTGCAGGATTAGCATAGCCTGAACTCCCATAACTGGAGATAGTTGGATTGTTATGGCAATAAGCATATAACACAACTCTCCTAATAGTATACAGGTCAGCTAGCTTCCCAGTCAATATGCAGAAGGAAGAAACTGCATGTTAACATATCTCAAGACATTTATAATAGGAATCCTTACAGAGGGACAGTTGAGAGTTAGCATATAGAAAGGGGAACCTCCCCAGATGTCATCCTTCCTGCTTAGTTTAGCATTGGTGTTCTCCCAGTACTTGCAATTTGGAGACTTTTGTTAGTAAACTCTGTGGCATATGATTTGCAGAGGTTGCTCTTCTCCACCTGGTAAAACTAAAAAAAAGAACAATAAGAAAGCACAGTTTGAGGCAACATTTATTCTACTCTGCCTGCTTGAATACCTTATAGTTTTAAATGTATTTACATATTAAACATGGTACTAAAATAATTACTCCAATACTTATGTAGCTTTCATAATAATATGTACCACAGAATCCGTCTACGTGATGTAACTTCCTTTTTCTGTTTAATTCTGACACAGATGAAGGTAAAAGTCACATCAGAAATGTTCAACTTGGTGCCTGGAGTTGAGTGTATCAAACTTGTTCTCCTCTCTTTCTACCGTTTTCTTCACCAGACACTGACTAGCTCTCCTGCTTTTCATTAAAGTGGTAGGCAAGAACTGCTTGCACAAAAAAAACTGTGTTATACAACACAAAAGTCTATCTGCACCTCTAATTCCCTATCATGAGGTTGACAGTGGAAGTGTCCTTGAGTTGATAAGTGGTGGATTCTTTTATCATCAATAGTTGTTGGGTAATGCTGCTGGATAAAGTTTTGATACAGCTGGGTCCACCTAAGTCTTCATCTGTCACATTACTGAAATTGCATGCAGATGTGATAACATTTAGATTTAATAGGTGACGAAAAAGGATTACTCCGTTTCCAAAAGTGTGTCCATCTTATATGTAACACCTAAGACAGTCTGAAGATAGGCAAGAAATTCACCAACAATATGGCTGTCCGCCTTGTACAATCCCTATGTTACCTCTGCAAGTTCGTCACCACATCACTTTTGGGACAGCAGTTTAGTGGATTCTGTGCACTTCACCTTGAACATCTCAAACTTCTTGTACACAGATTAATTGCATCCATGGCCTTAAGTGGTGAAGTTTCCTTTTACAGCTGACTGATTTATCTCATAGATTTTTATTTGGAACAAAACCAAAATACAAAAATGTTTACATTTACTCATTCTAGATTGCATAAGCATCTGATTCTAACTTTGGGAAGGAAAGTGGCAGTATGAGTAAAGTGCCGAGGTCCCATGCCTAAGCACCTGCTAGCAACTTGAAAATGTGTACCGTTTCTTTTTCAGCTGAAGAGAGGAAATATGTGTAGTGCAATGCTTATTTTATAGAAGGGATATTTTTAGAAATACAGCAGTATCTACACAGCTTTGTTAGAGAAGATGAAGTTTGGAAGATAGTGAGGCTCATGATAGCTTTCAGTTTCTTACAAAGCTCATTTTGCAGTCAGCCTGGCTCTTGAAAAAGCTCTGGGTAAGTTTTGCTACTGCTTGGGAGGAAGTCATTGTCCACCCTTGTAATTATCTGCCTGTTTTCTCTGTATGGATCCAAACGAGGGCTTCTGCATGGAGACCCAAACTTGGTTCCATATGATTTAGCTGATCAGCATATTTGGCACAGGCAGACTAACTGCAGCTCATGTGATAGGAGACATGCTGCGGCAACCTGTGCAAAGAAGAGGTTTCCTTAATTACTGAAGGTTTCAGAGCCAGGAACAGCAGGATGATGAACACGGAGGAGGCAATAAAAGCAGGAGTTACTAAGACTAGGTGGTTGGCTACAAGAAGATAACATCTAACCAGCTGGAGAGGTTGAGCAGCAGCATGTCCAGCTAATGTTATCTAAGAACTTAGCATCAGCTAGGAGCCTGGGAACATCTCTGAACTGCAGCCTGGACCGACTGTCTGTGAGTGTGTGACTGAAACTCAGGGAACCACATCCTGACTATGAAATCTTCAAAATGCTTTCCTCTTCTCCACAGCACCCACTTTGACCAGTTTGAACTCAGCTTCAGCTTGTTGTCTTCTGTGGGCTGGTTCTGCTCAAACTTGGGGCATACATGGAAGAAAGGCAGAGGACAAAAAGTAGAGCTAGACATCCTCTGCATGTGATTTGCACTTGAATATGTATTATTTAACAAATAATTTAGTGACAGCAGCTAGGTATTAGAAGGGACAGGATAACCATGCCAAGTCTAAACTGAGCAGTTGTAATGGGTCTGACTGCTGGCCAACCTTGCCTCCTCTGAACTGTAAGAATTCCTCTCCAAGAGCTCTCAGTATTGCACTGTTTATTTCACTATATTCTGTCAGCTGTTCTACATTATCCAAAATGCTTCTCCTGTTAACACTCAGCTGGACTCTGTCCTACATACTGTAAAATCTTATGGCTCATACCGCACTTCTGGCAGCAATCAGTGCTACATATGCTTTTCTTGCAGCACAAGAAGTACTTAACTAGTAGAGGCCTTTAAGGCCATCCGGTTTTAAGCTGAGCTTCCACTAAAATCAATGGGATCTCAGTTCTGCTTCAACACTGAGAGCATAGTGGGACCCCTGTCAGGTTGTGAGTTTCTGAAATCTTTTCCCATTAGTCCCCAGAGCTTCTAAGATTATAAGAGCAGCCTCACGTTTGTGTATACCATCCATCTTAGATTGTAACAGTGCTCTCTAAGGTTTATTCTTCAATTACACACTGCAAATGAAGACTAGGAAAAACACAGTCTTTTAGCATTTTTTTATATATATATATTATTTTTTTAAAGCCCTGTATCAATTTATGCACCACTTCTGCAGCAAATTGGCCTACTGGTTTAAGCAGGCCTCCAGTGATGGAGAGTTCAAGTTCAGTTCAGTGAAATATTCAAGACTGTGCTTAAGGTACTGTCTGAATTTTTCCAGTTAGCAGATTGAGTTGAAAGTCTTGTGAACTGTCATGCACACCTACTAGCTATATACAGGTACCATGGGAATTGGTATTTGGATCATCAAACAATGAAAGGTGACTCCTGAAGACTGGGGAAGAAGATAGAAAGACAAACAGGCAGATCTCAAAGAATAGGTGGATATTAAAGGCTGTCCCTAGGTGGATGGGGCCCACTGCCTAGGCTAAAGGTGGAAAGAAAAGTCTCAGTATTGAAGTGGCCATGGGACTCCCCAGCTTGGACAGCTGGAGACCAAACCAGGTTTTAGCACATCTACAGTGCAGTTCTGTTGTCACTGAAGCTGAGCTAGCTTTAAAATATCTCACTCACGATTCAGGGGCAGAAAAACCATGCAGGAGGTCACTTTAAGCCTGAGTTGTGCTGTTTTCCCAGGACTCTGCATGTACTAGACAGCCAATGCCAATGCCTGAGCAACCATGCTGTTCCCAGCTCTGATGCTGGTTGGTTTAAAGGTATCTCCAGTATGTGTAAAGAAATAATAGTTGTGTCTATGGACTGCAGTGTGGACGTGAGAGGCTTCCATAATCCTCTTCCATAACCCTAAAGGGACAATGTAGAACCTGAGAAGAACAAATAGAAGAACTTCTGTGGGCCAAAAACAAACACGCATGCACAGAGTATAGTGCACATTCATTTATTGGATTTCAGGGAAGATTTTAGGCGGCTTAACTGGCATGGAGCTATGCAAAAAATACCAGGAGCATTCTGTCTGTTCTTCATTGCAGCAGGAGATGTGAGATTTGTGGCTGGGGACTTTGAAGTAGTGCTGCACAGGTCTGTGAATCTTCTATGATATTAGTTGGAAAAAAAGTAGCATGAAATTATTTTTTTGTTCTAGATATTCAGTTTTTGGGGCTGGTATAGACCTTCCCCTCCCTGTCTGAGAATGTGGCCGTGGTACCAAATCTTACATCACTTTAATGCAGGAAATATCTCTTTTTTTTTTTTTTTTTTCTTTTTTCTTTTTCTTCTAAAAAATTATTTACTGTTTCTTTTATTAACTGTTAATTATGAAAAGAAGCTTTCACCTGTAACAGAACAGGACTTGATATTACCTTCAACTATTCCACAAAGAGCCTTTCACAGCTATGTGGGCATTAATTCTTGCTACATTCATTCACCTGTTCTAACCTGTGTTTTTCCCATTGCTAAGTATGCTTTATCCAATGAGCCAGAGTACAAGCCTTTTGATCCAGAAGTGACTGCAGTTCACCCCTATCAGGATCAAGACTTTCAACCTGTCTATTTTGTAGCAGAAAGTCTGGAAGATGCCAAGGCCAAGCTCCAGTAAGTAAAGCATTTGTAGGTGTCTTCATTGGGGGGACACACTGTCTTGAATCTAATCGCAAATGCATCCACCTCTACTGCAATAACCATACCAGACTATCTCACTGTGCAGTTCATTCGCACATTGCTTTTTCACAACAAAGGTAAACATGAGGTTGTTTGTCTCAAAAAAGCTTCACAGAAAGCCATGACTATATATTGTTATTCCCTGTTCCATGTTTCTTCTCCGCAGTACCTCATTTTATCTACTTCTGAAGTAAAATCTGAAACTGAACAATGAGAATAGAGAGCAGCCCAACAGCTGGGATGCCTGTATGCTAGTTCATACAAATAGGAGGTCATGAAAAACTGATTTACCCAAGGCCACACTGAAATTTTATAGCAGACTTAGGAATTAACATGGATCAGCAGGGGTCTTAAAAACAAGATTGCCTTTTCCCTCTGATTATATCTGCAAAAGAATGCAGAATCAGCATTCACAGGCAATCTAATTTCTACAAAGTAGCTGACTGCAACCTGAATAACATTATTTCAAATTAGCTCGAGGTGTTTCTAAATGCATTTCTTTGACTGGGTTATGCAGTAAAGATTTGTTCTTTTTAAAGTAAGCACGGTTCAAATCCTGGCCTTCATCTCCAACAGTTAGAACAACATAACAAATTCTGGCTGGAGGCAGGAGGCTGGTTGTGGAGCTACTGGGGAGGAAGCACGTAGGAGCTGAAATGAAGAATTTATTAGAGGAAGAGAACCTGGGCCAGACTTCCTTACTCCTGCCACCTCTTCCCTAGAAGCGCTGTCTGCTGAGGTTATAACAATAGCAATTTAGGCCTCTCATCCTAAATGTGAAGGTTCGCAGTCAGTTGTTAATGTGTGCAAAAATGTGGCTGAGAACTCACTGGCAGAAATGAGCAGACTTTTAAAGAGTATTTGACTCAGGCAAACCTGAGAAGAACTTAAAGGATAGGGAATGCACCATTCTCAGGCTTGAAGCTTTTTCATACATTTTTTCAAGATAGTTGTGCAGCCAAAGCAGCTTAAAATAACCAAAGGCACAAGAATCTGTCAGAATCAGACATAAAGCAACATCATTACAGGGGGCTCCTAACAGCATGCACTTAATGGAAACATTGTCAAAGATGGCAAGAAATCATGATTTTTTTTTTTAGTAGAGACAGAAAAACAGTCCAAGATACCAACTATCAACAGGCTTTTAGAATTTTACGCAGAGCTACTCCAGGTTATTTCTTGGAAGTGAAGGCAGCAGACATGCTGTGTTCCTGCATTCCTCAGCTTGTGGTTGTAATAACTCTGAATTGTGCTAGCGTAGAGCTGTAAGAGCACAGTCGGGTCTGAGCCAGCCACACTGAAAAGCAGGCACTGCAGATCTTTTGGGCTGCAAGTAGCTCAGCCATGGGGAGAGTGTGCTGCACCAGACAACGTTAACAAGTAACAGTGAGGAGGTGTCACAGCAGCCTCTGCTCTCCAACAAGTCCATGCCTACATACTAAGAAATCGGGTCCTGTAGGTTTTACAATTTGGGAAACAAATTCAGAATTAGCAGCTCTGTCTTCTTCCCCCCACAGAAACTACGCAATGAAGATCAAGAAGCCTTTTTCTCTGCGCTATGACCCATTCACCAGCAGTGTAGAGGTTATGAACACACCTCAGAAAGTCAAGAAGGCACTCTGTCAGATGAAAGAGGAATTGAAAAACCTCTGCTTGGCCCTTGAAAACCCCTCTTAAAACTACAGCAGTACAACTCACCTGGCACTGAGATACTTGCAGATGGTTCCAGCACTTGAAGATTTAGTGATGAAGTTGTAGTTGCATATGAAAGGTTTTAAGCCACAAACCAGCTAATCTTTTCACTGTAATTTAGGCTGCTGACTTAGCCACAGTAATAAGTTCCTATTGAGTATATTTCAATGACATGCAAGACCAAATTACTCCAATTTTTGGTAGGTGATATGAGCTACAGCTGTTTGGAGTGTATTTCTCTGTTATTTTTGGACTCTTACAGGTTATTTTTCATTCACCTGCCACCTTTTCAAGTTATCTGTGACAGAACAACTCTTCTGCTACACAGTCTTTTACTTGTTGCTTAAATGACATGATCACAGTCTTTTTTAGGTTGGCTAGCTGCCTACTGTTAGCAGTCCTTGCAGTTAGCTCATTTCTGTTAGCAATTACTATCATCTATTGTTCTCACAAACTATGAATGGTTCCCTTACAATGTGCAAATGCAAAAGCTTGTAAAAGGAACCTTTTACTTCTGCTCACTATTTGTTTTTTAGATGCTCATTTAATTCAGTAGCCTTCAAATATGTCAAAATAATTTCTTGTCATATTTGACTTCTCAGAATGTTTGTCCCTTGGCTAAACAAATAAAGCAGAAAATAATAGGCCCATGGTACTCTGGTTCTGTCACATACAAGGATGCTTAACTTGAAAAGGAATTTTGTATCCTGGAAAGGAAATCTAAGTGTAAGGAATGATTTTCGAAGAAGCCTTTAAGAAATAAAGTCCCATTGTATTTCATCTTCAGACACCCCTGAAGAACTTCAAAAGCAAGCTATGCTCTGTGTCTCTTGTTGATGTCATGATGATTGTAGTAATAACCAGCAGGCCAAATCTATGGAACACCTGATGCAAAACTTAAGATCAACCACTAGCAGCCTTATAGCTTTGCTGTGAAAACAATATCAAATATGTGCTCCAACTCATCTTGCTCCTTCTCCAGTCCCTCTCTGAGATGTGTCTGAAATTTACCTACACTTTATAGGATACATTTCCCAAAATCAATCTCATAATTACATTTTCCAGACTTCCATGCTCTTTGTATCCCCTTCTTTCCTCTATTATCCACAAGTAGAAACTAGTTCAGGGAAAGACAAAAACGCTCATACCTAGGATTCCCTCTCCTGTTAGCAGCAGTGCAGACAGAGTTGGTGCACGTTAGAGGGGCAAAGTGGATCTCATAGCTCAGGGTGGGTGACTATGATTCACAGCTGTCAAGGTATCTTGTGCAACTTAGAATGTCTGCTTATTTTTTTCAAAAGTAGTTTGGACAGCAGGCTCATCCACAGCTATCCAGTAACTGCCAGTGTACAGAGTATGAAGTTAGAGGTAAATGTGTTTTGGCTCTTGATGGAAAAGGAGTCATCATCCTGCCTTAGCTGGTCACTGTGGGATAGGAGCACGTATGCAGAAAGTCACAAAAGAACAATTCAGGTGCTGTTACTGCATACAGCACTTACCTCAACATAACTGGTCCACGTGCCAGGCTCTAAAGAAAGCCTTGTTGAAAGTTAATGGGATTTGTCTCTCAAATCTTCCTGTCTATAAGCACTTCAGAAAATTATCCCGTGGGCAGTAATAGAATATTCAAGGTTTAGGGAGCTGCTGCAGTTGCTCCCTTTTATTAATATGTGGTGATGCCTGAAAAATTTGTAAGTATCTTGGCAAAAATGGCTCTGAAACCTCCTCCACTCAACAGCAGAAACATCCCAAGTTTGTTCTTTTTTTTTTTTTTTTTGAAGTCCAGGATTCTTCTGCTCTACTCCATGAGAACACTCGCATATCATAAACTCTGTTTTGATAGAGACAGTGAGTTCCTTCACTTCCAGTATTTTTCTGCTATGATGGCGAATGATCTCTCAGCATACTTTCATGGATTTAATTCTACTCATCCTGCTAGTACACACTGAGAAATACCATTTCTCTTCAGAGCAATTTGTTTTGTTACATATTGTAATAATTTATCTGTCTTATCCCTGCCAATTGGTGTATAGGCAAAAATGCTTGATAGTTCGCAACAGATTGTTTTCAGAAGTATTATTTTCATCAATCAGTTGTTTTACAGTGATAATTGAACCATGTGCTCCAATTCTGTGTGTTTTCTTTTTCTTTCTTTTTAAGTGAATGATAATGCCAGAGCGGAAGAGCTACCAAAATATTTTCTGTAGACGGACTCTGTAGGCCATAGGGTCTTTTTCATGTATTCCCTCTGAAACGGTTGGATGTGGAGTTTAGACTTGAACTTGGCTATTGCTCAGAACAGACCTATATTTGGAAGAAATGAGAGACCTGATGGATTTGTTTTGCCCAAGGCCTCACACTTTCCTTGGAGGGACTCCAGGCCCGCCCACACACCCTTGTCTTTTCCAGTTCCTGTAGCAAGGAGAGAAAAAGAAACCATTTGGAGCCAGATTCTCCCACCCTTACACACTCTCAGTAGTACCCCATCTCTCTCGAACAATCTCAGAGATGGTACTGAGCCTGTTTAAGGTGCTGTACACAGACAGTTAAAGTAGGATTGTCAAAACCTCTGTGAGTGTACTTGCTTTTTTATTGTCTTAATGACAGTCAGCCGGTATACACGGCTAAGGTAAGATCCAGTGAAGCTTAGCAAAGCTTTAAAAGTGATGGAATTGGCTACCTGAATTTTAAAGAAACGTATATGTTTTTCCAAAGGAGGCAAATCTTACCCTCCTTACTCAGGCAAGACCTACCCTAAGATAGCCATGTTTGACACTCCCCTCTAAGAAGGTCCAAATTCTTCTCTTTTGATTCAGTGTAGTGATAAAGTGAAAGCCTTCAGTGTTACATCCTTATGAGGTACACTGGTCATGCTGCTTTTCTAATAGTCATTTTTTCATTTCCTCACAGAAGCCGAGAAGTGCCTCATACTCCCGTCAGTCTAAAGCAGGGGTGATGGGTAAGGCAGTGATGAGGCCTCCTGATGAAAATAATGGCACAGAGGAAAAAGCACCAACCAGTAAAAATATGTCTTTTTGTCAGTTTGCATTTCAGCAGTTTCACATTAATCTTGCAGAAGAAGTCTCCAAAGCCAAGTAAAACACATTTTGTGACTTAAAACTGAACTGATGAACTCCCCATGGGTCCTTTGCTTATCCCGATAAACTTATTTTTCCTAGATGGATTGCATTTAGAACAAAATAGTGTATGTTATTAAATCTGTATTGAGTTGTTCTGTTATACATGGGAGAGTTAGTAATTCAGTTTGTGGGTTTGGGTTTGTGCTGTTTTTTTGGCTAACCAAGCCTGTCCTCTACCAATTTTGGTCCACCTTCAAGCCTCCAGCTGCTTCACTGCTTCCCTGCAGATTTACTAGGGATGCCAAGGGTACCACTGTGTAAGGAGAATACACAGTTATGCAATTTGGGGAATTTGGCAGGACAGGAAGAGGAAATTTTGGCAGGCCTCCCACCCACTCCCACAAGAATTAGTATTGTATTACAAGGCAGAGCTGTCACCCTCAGAAAGACCATCTCAATCATTTCCCTCTGGATCCCTTAACATTTTGACCTTTATACTACCTGGTGAACATAAAACTTAATTAATTAAAGATGCACCAAAGAGGGGAAACCAGAAACAAACAACCAAAAAAGACCTTCCAAGAAACGAAACTTCATTACAGTCAGTATTCCTTGTCTCTGCTGATCCATGGAGAAAGAAGAAAACAAAACAAAAAAGCAAACTTCCATGGAAATGATAACGTATTCCTGAAGAAACCTAAATCATTAAATTGTTTCATGTACAACTATGCACACGAAGATCCCCTTACAACCATCACTGAAATGCCATAATTTACCCAGTAAATCATGACCAACAGTTAATCACACGCAGGAGGGTAACATGACTGCTTGAGCAGGGAATGAAGCTACCAGGAAAAACCCTCTGGTAGCTTTGCCTTAGGCACGTACTGCAAAAACAGAAGGTTCTCTGGAGCTTGCTTCTGCAGATATCCTACAGCATGGAGGAATTCCAGCTGGCAGAGAAACAGAGGGGTATATACATACATCCCTAGTAATCTCACCCACCATTAATCAGGAGTTTATATGTGGGCTTTGAGGTTTAGTTAGAGGACATAACTTCGCAGCATTCTTCAGCTGGCATATGATCAGAAGTTGGCAGAAAGGGTTACTGGCTGTATCATATTAAATATACATTAACTTTGGGTAATGCTGGTGGCTGAGGCCCAAAGTGAAAGAAAATCTCTGGCACTCTCTCCCACCACAAGAATTCCTCAGGGGAAAGAAAGTCAGACTAGAAAGTCTGGCTGACAACTGGCAGAGCAAAGGGAAGAGAAATGGAAAGGACTAGTAGATAGGCCTAAAGCATATTTGTTTTGCATATACTGTTTCATTGTACTTGAGAAACATTCTGCTAGAAAGGAGCTTTTTAGCACAAAGGAGGAAATTTTCTACCTATAGAACTGTAGATAAGTCAAGGCCAGCTAAGATTTAACTGTGTCTGAGGAGTGTTAGCCTTATCTAAGGCCATTTACTTTCAGCCCAGGATATAAAGGTTAGCAAGCAGAAAAGAGGTCTTTGTGAAAGGATTTTTTAAGGGTGTGTGGGAAAGCTGAAGCTGATGAGGCCTTGTTGCCCTGCAAGATGTGAAAATCCTAAATTTTGAGTAAAGGATACCTTAGGAAGGGAAAGCAAGCTGTTGGCCAAGCACTACCCCTACAGCAGATGACTGTGAAATCATTAGTGGTATGACAGTATGGTGGGTTCTGTCTTTTACCCTGCTTATCTATTTTGTCAAGAGTTTTCTTTTTTTTTTTATTTATTGATTCCTTTGACCTGTGTCTGCAAATGGGGAAAATAAGGAGACTGGACATGAGAAAGTTCAATATTGTTTTCCCAGGATTTCGGGTGGAACTTAAGCAACAAGTGGACCCTCTTAAACTTAAACATGGCTGCTGCCCAAGGTGGTTAAGACTTAGCAAAATAGTTACATTTGGGTAAAAGAGTTGACATTTAATGTATCTAAGCCAAATCTTTATTCCCATCCACAACCAGTAGTGCTAGCCTTCAAGCTACATTTTTTCACAAAAGTTAAACATAAGCTACTAAATATAAAACATAGCACATAACACCTGTCGGGTAGAATAACTAGAAAAATCCTCCAGTTTGGAAGTTCAGTATCCGAACTTGTTGGTTTGTAACAATTTTGGACGCCATTTAAAATTAGGTGGCATATTTCAGCTGTGCTGAAGTTGTGGAGTTTGAGCATGGCATACAAAAAAAGAGGATATGCTGTTGCTTTAGGCAAAGTCAGTTTGACCAATCCTGCTTAAAGACTATGACTCAACAGAAAAATTTCTGTTGAGCAGGATGAGAGCTAAAACATGGAAGTAAAACTGAAGGATTCATTCATAATCATGTTACAGTGCAGCATGTAGCGCTTTCCTCTTACACTTACTGACAGAGAAAAAAAAAAGCCAACTATCAGTATTATAGAAATGTTCCTGGAAATGGTAGGCTGGCACACTTTAAATATTCTGGTATAAATAGACAATTAAAATGAACTTGTAGAAGGAAAATACCTATTAGTTTGTTAATTAACAAATGCTGTCTTTCAAGAACATCTCATAAGATTACATGGATGATCATCATTAACAACAGTTAGAAACATTCTCAATAGAACCTGTAAAAAAAATAAAAAAAAAAAAAATAAAAAAAAAGGCCTGTTTTTAAGTATTTCCTGAATGAATCCCAAAACTTATGGGTTAGAAATGGAATGTGTGTTGGATGAAGGTATGAATTTCATACAGTATTCAAGTCTTGTACTTCAGACATTTCGATTTGGTTCTGACTCTTTCATTAGTTCATATTTCTTGGTTTAAATCTGAGTAAACAAAATGATTTCACTAGATTCTTGTGTCTCTAGTGTCCTACAAAGGCAGGCTTTATAACTGAATCTGAATTTTAGTCTCCTTTACAAAACATTTTGTTAGCTGCAGGGAGCTTGAGGGGTAAGGAGTTTCATAAATGAAACTTCTTAATTGCTGTGCTGCTTCTGACTTTCTTCCTATTACCAATCTTTATCCCCATGAAGCAAACAAGTCAAAGCTTACCAGAAGGGATTTCTATTACAAATGTATCATCCAATACTTCTATAAAGTGCATATAGTTTGGTGACGATTCCACTCCCTCACTAATGTGGTAATGGCTTTATGATGATATTGCCTGTTTGGGTTGTGGGCAACCCATTCAAGCACATTTTCTCAGTGCTTCATTAGTTTTTGCATTGATATCTTACTTGGTTAAATGGATGCAGACAAAACCCACATTTGGGTGGAGAAAACTGACTTTCCTATTGCTTTGACATCTCTATTTGTCCAGGAATCTGAAAAATGAAGCAAGGAAACAATGATGTCATTATGCAGAAAACTAGAGAACACATAATTTATAACACCTTGAATTGCAAAGATGGTCTGTGAAAAGACTTCCTAATTAATTTCTGAAAATTGTTCTTTATATTCCAGAAGTTTTGTAAAGTCTTTAGGCACTGACTAACAGCTGAAGAAACTGAAGTTATTACAGAGGATTTTTTGGCACAGTATGATTCCCACTGATGACTTAGTTTGTATCTTAAGGTGCTATTAAAATGTTGTTATAATACCAGTTTCAGAAGAGCTGTCTTAGGATATGCTACATGGGCCTGCTACATTGCCTGAGAATTCATGAAAGGAAGTTTGGGTTTTGCACTTTCTAATGTATCAGTTTTGAGATAATGGGATCCTCTTTATATTTGTGCAGAAGACAGAGTAAGATAGATAATATCAACTAGGAAACATGGAGCAAAACGAAATAGTTTTTACATAAGTAACCAAACTCCTATAAGTGAGGAAAAATGTGCTCCTGTAGCTGAGGCCACCAACAAACCCAGCAAGAACTCTTTCACTCTGAATTCCTCCTACAACACCATCACAGAGTCTTCTGCTAAAAATTTCTCTCCAGAGAAACAGATTCAGCATTTGTCACATTACCAGACTTCCACCCTCAGTAAAGAAATTGTTATTTTTGGTATTACATGAAAATTTATCACTAACAAGATCTTGGTAGATGAAATTAACATATCTTTTAAGATTAAAGTCTTTGGTACACAACCCATTTCTCCACGGCACCTTTGCTATTTCACGGTATTGGTCAGTGGAAGAGAGGAGCAAAAGGACAGCAAGGGAGCATAAATGGGAGAACACCCTAGGCTCATGGTAGTCCTGTGTAACAATTTTGCTGCACTTGAGGCTGAATGAGGTGTGAGCAATCAGATCCTGAATTAAAGGACCAGTATTCCATACACCTGGGCAGAAAGAGCACCTGCAGTGCATTTACTGCCCTTCATGCCCTAAGCTTATCCTGCTCTTCTGCCAGACCAAAAAATAATGCATATATACTTTAGTCTTTCCCATCTGCTTGTAAGACAGAAGCTGGGTCCAGAAGAGAGCTGTAATGCTTAAGTAAGTTCCCTTGGGTAACAGGAGAAGTAGGGCAGAGAAAAGCGCTGAAAAGAGCATGAGGACTCATTCATGTCCCACAGTACTTGTGGGCTAAATGTTATCGTGTAAGCAGAATCAAAAGATAGAAATGTTTTTCCTTCCTCTGCCAAAAAGGGAACAAAAAGTTGTACACAGGAGCATTGCTCCTATCAGAGCTGTGTCTGGAATAATGAACATGTTACTTAGCAGAATCACAGAGATTGGAAGGGACCTCTGGAGTTTGTCTAGTCCAAGACCTTACTGAAAGCAGGGTCACCAGAGCAGATTGATTAGTACTGTGTCTCATCAGGATTTTAATATCTTCAAGGACAGGGACTCCACAACTTCCCTGGGCAGCCTGTTCTACTGTTTGATCACTTTTGCGGTAAAAAAAGTTTTTACATTTAAAAGGAATTTCCTGTATTTGAAATTATGCCCATTGCCTCTTGTCATTTCACAGGTTACTGCTGTGAAGAGTCTGCCTCTACTTTCTTTACTCATCAGGCATTTATATATATACTGATAAGATCTCACTGAGCTTTCTCTTTTCCAGGCTGAGCAGTCCCATCCGTCTCAGTATCTCCCTGTATTTCACATGCTCTAATCCCTAAATCATGTTCATGGTCCTTCAATAGACATGCCTCTGTATGCCCATGTACTTGTAGGGGGAGCCTAGCCCTGGCTGCAGCACTCTAGATGTGGTTTCACCAGTGATGAGCAGAAAGGAAGGATTACCTTCCTCCTTCTGCCTTCAGTGTTCTTCCTAATGCAGCCTAGGATGTTGTTGACCATCTTTGCCTTAAGGGTAGATTTGTGGCTTAAAGTCAATTTATTGCCCACTGGTACCCCCAGGCTAGCAGACTTTTTCTGACAAGATCCTTTTCAGCTGGTGGATTGCCCCAGCCTGCACGGGTGCATGGGGCTAATCATCCTGAAGTGCAGGATTTTGTACTTCATTGAATTTCCTGAGGTTCCCATTGTCCCATTTCTCCAACCAAAAAGCCAATGAGTTCCACAGCCTTTTCCAGGACCTGACTCAGCAGCACACCTACATCTCTTCCAGATTCTTCTGCAGATATGTCTGCAGAAGCTCTTCCTGTTGCTCTTTACATCATTTACCAGATTCAACTCCAGCTGGGATTTGGCTTTCCTAGCTGTATCCCTGCATGATATATCTATATTCCTTATGGGAGATCTGAAACTAATGCTACCTCTTGCATGTTTCTTTTTTATGTTTTAGGTTTGTCTGGAGATACTTGTTTCACCTTTGCAGGCCTCCTGCATGGGCATCTTTCCTTGGCTTGCTGTGTGACAGGATGGACCATTCTTGAGCTCGGAAGAGGCAATTTTGGATAAAAGGTTCAAACTGTTTAGTGAAAATGTAGAGAATGGGAGACGTGAGATGGAGAAAAGCAGAAAGAATTCTGCTGTCTACCATTAAGGTATTCTATACCCATGTTAGAAACTCAAATTCTCATGCTTGCTCCCATGGACACCTAATTTACCAAACAAAGAGAACTACCCTAATATAAAAGCAATTGAGGATTTTTCTATGATATCAAATAAACTGGGGAGTTTTGGGTATGTTCTCTGGATGTGGAAAGTCTCAGTTTGATTTTATGTCACATAAGACCACAGGGAGAATTTGGCATTATTATAAATCTGTATCTCTAACTTATTGACTAACAAGAGGCTCAGTCTCCTAAAAGACTTTACCTTCAGCCATATAAGACCCAAATTAGAACCATCATCTTTGGCATGTAATTGAAATGCCTGAGTAATATTTATTTTTTGAATTTCAGTGTATTTCATGTGTATGGAAGCACATCAGGTAGTAAACCTTCTCTTAATCCATGGGGATTCCTTCAGTTTTAGGGAAAAGGAAGAGGAGGTCTAGACTACACCTTCTTATTTTGGAATCTCTTAATAGCATAGGGGTCCTATGCCATAGGGGAAGCTCTTCATCCCATCCTGATGAACAGGCTACCAATAATGTTATTATTAATAACATGTTCAGTAACTGAAATTTTATGTAGTGTTCTGGCCTTAATTCCAACACGTGGAAAGAAGACCATAGAGGAGTAGGAGTTATAGGGCATTACACTGCCAAAGGACTTGTCAGTTGAGAATCAAGTAAGGAGCAAGGAGCTCTGAGAACTGCAGTTAAGAGCAGGCAGATCAGAGGAGCTGCCTATATAAAGGCATTAGTAAACTAATATGATAGGAACATGATTTTATTCCTACTTGCTTATGTCTCTGCTAGAGGAGAATCAGACTGTCATATCCCTTTGAGGGATACCTGCTCTCACACTTTAGAGCTCCAGCAGATAGTCACAATGTAGCTTCTCTTTGCTGCCCAGATCCTGAACTGGCTCAGTCTGAAGGATTCAGACTATGCTGTCCTTATCAGCTCGACTACCCACAGTCGCCCTCCCAGCTAGCGCTGTATTTACTTCATACGCACAACGTACCTGCGTGTAAAACAGCTCAGTGCTATTTACCTTTTGTCCACAAGGTGGTAGCGCAGCATTAGCATTAATGTAAACATGGTGGCAGGCTTAACGGCTGCCCAGTTACTACAGACTTACTGTAGGACAAATGCTGACAAACTTCTTCTTTTTGTTAACTTTTGAATTAAAGAACAGTGTGATTTGTTAGGTTGAAGACATATACACCAATATAGCAAATATTTTTGAAAATAAAGGGAGATACAGAAATCTATTTCCATGCCCAGGAGGGATATTTGGAAAGAGTAAGTGGTAGGGATAAAATCATGTAGCCCAGCCTTGAGATTTTTGACTTTTTCCCCTAATTAGTAAGGCTAGATATTATCAAATGCTGTTCAAGAGAGATGAAGATTCCTGGGCTGCAATGGCCCCTAACATCATGCTTGAGTAGATCTCTGGCTGCAATGTGGCATGGTAGAACTTGTCCTATCTAGGCCCACCACAACCCATATCTAGCAGTTTGTAGGACTATATGTTGATCATCTCTTTACTGAGATATTTAGGCTCTTTTTAAAAGCTAGTTCAGACTATTGTTTTGCCTTTGGCAGCACTAGAACTGTTTTCATATAGCCCCATCTACCACCTCCTCCCACTTTCCACCTCTCATTGCTGCCTTCCACACCTGGAAGCATTAATATAACAGATCAGGAAACTACTTCAAATTTATTATTATCCCTCTTACACATGCTGCTTTTTTACAACACATTTTAGAGGTCTAGTTCACAGGAGAATGTGAATGGCTGCGTTATCACTGATGAGAAGGCATTGTGCTTGCAGCAGAGAGTTAGGAGTGGGAAAGTCAACATCAAACTGGAGTTAAGCCCTTGAACACTTTTTATTGTGGACTTTGTACATGCTTCAAAACCTCTTCATACTCTTAGGTCGGTTTGAGAGTGATTTTTTGTAGCCAGTCTTTTGTTCAACAGAAAATCAGAGCATTCATGTAATCCCTTTGAGCTGACATCCTACTACCCCCATGAATTGTGATCAATCCTAGGATAACTATTCTATGATTCTATATGTCAACTAATCAATTAGTGATTTTTGCTGCAGTAAGAAAAGTGTTTTTTTTTCCTAATAAGTGTGGTCTGTCCTTATATCACATCACAGTTAGTGCTGCTTACTTAGAACACACTCCAGATTGCCTAGTTTGGTATCTCCTTTAGCAGGGTACCAAAGAAAGTGGCTCTAACTTCAAACCCAGGCTGCTAGGCTCCTTACACAGGGTTGAAAAGACAGTGTGTAGTAGTGTCCAAGAGATCAAAAGAAGGCTCATAACCTAGTTGGTACTGGAACCTAGTACTGGAACAAAATTCCTTGTTTGAGTCTATTTACCAGTCATTCTAGGTGGTCTCCCATCAAAGTGCTGGAAAGTCCTCCTTAGTGTCATAGTGACTGCCCACAATTCTTACAACCAAGACAAAGTCTTGCACAAACTACGCAGTTTTTTAGCTCCCAAGGGCTTTACTACATACCATGGGTTTGACTGATTCTTCATCTGTTACTGTAACTGTGGTAGGAGGCCTTTATTTATGTCAGAGTACCCTTATAGTGTGCTGATAAAGTATTATGAAGTATTGCAAGGAATGGACATAGCTGTCTCCAAGAAATGGAGCTGCTGTTCCAGTCTAGTGAAACTATCCAGTTGAGTGAAAATACTTCTAAAGATGGAAACAGTTTTGCCAGTATGCTCATGCCACCACTGGGGATCTCACAGTCTTGACAGTCAGACCCTGCAGGAATTTGGAGTGTAGATGGGACTTAGATCAAATGAACAATTTGGAGTTAGAAACATATAGCAGTGAACCTTTCAAAATACTTTTATTTACAGAAACATTCAACTGAAATAAAGTCTCTTAACAGGAGGTCTTGATTACTTTTCCATTTCCAAACCACACATCATAATGGGGATGGAATGTGGTTACCATAAATTGTTGGTTTACAAATCATCACTGACTTGTTAGCAACAGCTAGGATGTTAGAGTTAGAGCAACAGTTTGGATGTGATAAAATAGCAAGAGCCCATTTTTCATGGCATCGTTGGAATGAATATAAATGAATTCTTCCCAGAGATTCATTGTGGTGGTTGTGGTAAATAGCAAACTGCATATTTCCTGCTCATGTTGAAATCAATGGGAGTTTTATTATTGGCATTGGGAGAAACAGAATTTGACCTTAATAGAAAAGAGAAGAGGAAAAGAGGAAAAGATGAGGAAAAAAGAAAAGAATGAGTCTGAGAGTTCTAAAACAATTAGTAATTCAGTTGCCTGACTGGAGACTTCAAAAGAAGAGTCTGAAATGCAGAAAGTATGAACAACCTGACACCGGGGCCTCTTTTCTTTTGGATTCCCTTCCAAATTTTCGTTTGAATTCTCTACTTTCAATCTTTGAAACTGAGGAATAACCAATAGTATTCACTGCTGAAAATGCAAATTTTTGAATTTTCCTTTTTCTTGGAAATGTTTCTGCCTCTCTAAACAGCACTGAAGAGTTCTCTTACTGGGTTTTGGACGAAGCCTATATAAACCAGCAACAACATTCTTTCAGGGAAGCCAGCACAAACTTTCTTCTATACTTAGGTTTGAGTCATGACATAGATCACTGTCAGTCACTTAACCTTGCTCAAGCTAAATCCGCATATAACAGAGGGAAATAGCGACCCTGCCTCTGTCATACAGATACATCTTTACAAAAGATCTTCTGTATTAGAAATAGAGGAAACAAGAACCTCTGATCCAGAAGAGATCACTACACTTGCTTAGCTACTAAACTACTCAAATTCATGGTTTTCTCCTGAAGTATTCCATAAAAATAAACCAAAACCAACAATGTATACATTCTCACCACATGGTACAACACATCACAAACTTGTTTTCTTTATCAGGTGTGTTCAAAGCACTCACTAAGGTCACAACTCCTAAATATAGTTGTTTAAATATTTAAAAGAGTGAGTGAAATCTGGTCCTCCAAAGTCAACAGCAAAACTTCCAGTGACTTCACATAGACCAGAATTGATGGTTAGCTGAGTAAATTTAATGTCAGTAGTACTAGGATGATCCCCATTAGCTGAATATTTAGTACGTGCTTATTTAGATTCTAACACAACAAGCAGATAATCATCCTTCCCAAAGTCTAGATGCCCTTAAAAATAGCTGATGGAGGCTGGCAGAAAAGATACAAAGAGCAAATGCAAAGAATTACTTTTCTGCCCATTTTTTAGTCCATTTGAATGACGTACTATCCTTCTATACCCACAAACCACATCTCCTGAAATAAAAGCCTATATCCAAGGACTTTGATCCTTAAATAATCATCAAATAACTTGTCACAAAGCTCCTCCTTGACTTTCAGATTGGCACACAGGTGCTGAAAAGGATCATTCTGTGCAACTACTCCTGAGCATACCAGTAATGAATTTGGATAATGTACGAAAGTTTCAAAGCAGGTCCTTCTGCAGTGCAAAGCAGAATGAGTATAACCTTTGCTAACTAAACTTGAAATTGTGGCATACATAAAATGGACTCTAACATACGGAAAGAGAGAAGCCAAACCCAAAATCACTTTTTTTTTTTTTTTTTAAGGTAAAGGACTAATGCAGTTCATTCTTTCCCATATGATATTACTTTTTGGTTCTCTATAGAAAATTCTCATTAGATGCAAGACAGTCTTTGAAATAGCATCCCTTGTCCCAGCCAGATGAAGAAGGTTTGTAAAGGAAAGTTGTGTCTAATAAATGTCATTTTTCCTTAACAGAGTCAGACATTGTTGAGCTATAACACGTAAGAACAGATGATTCAACTGAGATTATCACAGGAAATCCAAGAGGAACTGGATCCAATCCTTTGAACTTTCAGTAAAATTTCTTAACTGTGAAGTACACAAAGAACTATGTTGACTATTGTCATATTTGGCTAGAGAGCCCTCATCTTACCAAAGTATTCCCTAGAAAATGATCGTTTATCCCTAAAATGTTTCTGCTGCTGCTTGAAAGAGGCAGCAAAACCAATTTAACTGATTTCAGAGGAAGACTATATTCTGTGTTCTATAAAATCCTTACCTTTAAAAAAATTCACCCTTTCAGATGTGAAAGATAATTAGTACTTCTTAGAAGATGCACTTATATTTATTGGATTCCTTTACCTTTTGGCTGGACAACTTATCCCCTATCTATATCACTAGAATACACAATGTCTCCAACAAAGAGGTAGCCATTGTCTGTTTTATTAGTGTAATACATTTGTTTCTTATTCCTCCAGAGTGGAAGAGAGGTTTTGGGTCCAAAACTGCAAAATACTTATCTTTCACTGCTTCCTCCGACAACTGAGATGTTCCAAAGAGAAGCATTCAAAGTGTAACCCAGAGATGTGTTGGACTTCTTTTTGGAAGTGGATTTGATTTTACTAGTTTGATTTAATTACTGTGAGTATTTAAACTCTGAATGTCTGGACTATGGTTTTACTAGGTGGTACAGTATCCCAGACTCATTATGAATAAAGGTACTGCTATTAGAGGAATGTCAAAATGTTTCAGCATTTCTCTAAATGGCAGACAGAATGGTTTTGTAATGTAAACTTACCTAACCTAAGCCGCCTTGCTTGCACACTGGTAGCCGTCTCACTGTGCCAGCAAGGAGCTTAATAAGGAGTACTTTGCCCATCTCGGGAGAGTTTTGTAGTCTCTGATGAATTTCCTGCTTCCATGACCAGACTCTCCCTGCTGGCACTCATCTTCAGCCGGAGGCCAAGTCTGCCACCTTGATGTTTCAGTGAAATCAAAGCTCACTCTTAAGATGTCCTAGTATGTGCTATAGTAATCCCAGTTGCTGAAGTATTTGCCTGACCTACATCAGTTTTGATTAAAAGCAGAACACCCCAATCTGGGACTCCAGCAATTATGACCAGAATATTTAGAGACTACGCAGAGCTTACATGTCACACCAAGTTGCCTTTGAATGTATAAGATTCAGGCATAACAAAGTAATTTTCTGTATTAAGAGATTTAAAGGCAGCTTACCCTAATTCTGTACTTCTCATGTTTGTTTGTCAGTAACTGAGGAGTTCAGGTAATGAGATTATTTCAAGATTACTCTTTTATCCACAAGCATTTCCACATCTCCACCTGCCTCTTTAACTGCTGCTTTTTCCTTGTACATAATTCTAGATTGGGAAACTTTCTCATTTCAGCATCCTGAGGCTTAAGAGAAACATCTAAGTACTTCACTAAAAGCCATTGCTAGTGCAGGGAGCTACTCACAATGAAGCAGTAGGCTAAGAGCCGGGTACATTGAGACCTCACTTCTGGGATGTGCTCAGAGGGGTACTGAGAGATCTTCTCAGCCAGCACAATCCAGGGAATGCCCATGAGCTTAACAGACTCTGTAGAAACTCCTGTGGAGATCAGAAGATTCTTCAAACTGAGTGCTTCTTACTTCTTTCTTGATGGATATAATAGTAACTGTACAGGAATCTGGTAGCCTTTGGCTATGAACTTCTGAAAGTGTATAGCACTGCATACAGCTTAAAGAGCACAAAGGCTGTTCATATGTGGTTTATAAACAATGCAGAAGCCAGAATCTGGTATTCAGAAAACTGTTGTGTTTCTGATGTATGCAGACATTGGTGTTCTTAATATTTAAATTATAACCTCCCCCATATCTTCCAAACTGAGTCCAAAGCACCTATCCTTGACAGGGACAACAAAGTAACCCTAATTTGGAGTTTCTCAGTCAAGATAGTTTTGAATCATGGCATTTCTTTAAAATAAACATTAGGAAATTTTTCAAAAAGTGAGATCACTCCACTTATTTAAAAATATCTTCCTACCTCCTCAGTGTTTTGCCTAGTATCAGTCAAGTTTTCTTGACATGAAAGTAGTCTGACAATAAGTTTGCCTGTGCAATTTCAGGTGGATTAATTTCAGCTTGAAAAAGTCATGATGGGATTCAAAATCAGGCTTGTGGAAGATCTTGCATCAAACTAATCTGTGGAAGGAAGAAGCATCTCTCCATCTTGTATTTTCTCTCAGCCAGAGCTAACAATAACTTTGTCTCAGCTACTGAACAGCAGAGCCAAAAAAACAGAAAGAAAAAAGCCAAAGGCAAACCAAAAAGACAAGAAGCAGAGACAGCAAAGAAGACAGAGAGAAAAAAAATCTACCCCACATGCAAGCCTCACTCTGAAAGCTCCAAGATAAGAAAAACAGCCTCTGTAAAAGTCAGTTGACATTAGGAGATGACAGAAGCAGCAGAGATGGCAAAGTACCTAACCAGACCTACTGTCAAGTACAGCTAATGAAAAATAGATGGGAAAAAATAAGGGAAAATGTGTCATTTTAAAAGAAAAAAGTAATTTTTAACAATGACAGTCTGCAAACCAATAAAATACTCAGATGTTGGATCAGGTCCATATCAAAGGAAGTCAGCCTACAATTACATGAGAATCAAAAAATGTCAAGACACAATAATAAAGATACTGTGGAGGGCTTTTACTTCTGTGGAATAAGCCCTTCCATACCACCAAATAAGGGAAAAGTTAAATAGGAGGTCAACATGATGATTACAAGAAGGGAACCATAATGAATGGAAGTGGGCAGAAGTGGGAAGAGCAGAAGAAAAAGGGCAGAAATTAACAGGAGTCAATAGACAGTGAAAAAAAAAACCAGCTCAAACCAACACAGAGGCAGCTTTGTGCTAGACAGATACCTGAGAAAGAGCTGCAAGAGGTATGTTTTGAAAAGTCTCCATACCTAATTTTGCACAGAAAGATAGTGTGTTCCATCAGTCCAACTAATACCATTAGAAAAAAAAAAAAAACCCAAAAAAAACCAACCATGCCTTCAGAAATACAGGCCAATCTTTAGGTATGGAATAGAAAATAGTTTTACGTGCCCTGAAGGTTGCCTGATTTTACAACAATATAAGCTAGAGTAATAAGCATACCATCTCTTCTCACAAAATGGATTTTGCCTGTATACTTGGCTCATCATAGCTATCTCAATATTTCACTATGGAGTCCCAGAACAGAGGGTCAAATATAAGTTGATCAAGCTACACTGAGTAAAGTGAATGCATATCTATTTCCATTAGTTGATAAATAATGCCAGGATCTTGCCAGCAACATGGTTACATGGTTACTCCTAATTGCTTGACAGCGAATGCTCCCAAACGTGCTCATCATTTCTCAATTTTTGCTTCGCTTGAAGTGAATGGAAGCTTTAATCTTTCACTTTGGCAGGAGTAGGATGAGGCCAGCCACAGCTCCTTTGAAAAGCTCTTACCTATTTCAAATTAAAAATCCTCTGCTTTGTAGGTATAATTTTCCCATTATTTAAAAACCGGACAATAGTGTGCATGAATTATTGGTGTGTACAACATCAATTATTTCTAATATTTGTTTATCAGAATTTGAACTGTGTATCAAATGCAAAGAAATAGAGATTAGGAAAGCAAAATCCCTACTAAGTACCCTACCCAATGGCAAATGGAAGTATTTAAAACCCAACCAGAAAAAACTCCTATGCCTTCAGATTGCACATTTGTACAAAAGGGACTGCAACCTTCTGCCCCCCAGAAGCTAGTCCCTTTTCTTACTGTAAACACTTTGTTTAATATTGGAGCATAAATAATAACCCTGAACTGCCTGCATTTTATCCTAGATCTGCTACTGCAGTCAATGGGAGTTTTGAAAGTGCAAGGGAGCATGCGCTAGGTTAGAGCCTTGGGTTGTAAGATCTAAATCCAACTCTATGCCTTTTTCCACATCTAAAAAGTGCCCACAATTTTATGGATAACCTATAAAAACAATTGAAGTAATTGTGGTGGTCCTACATTGTTTAGATTGTTTGCTTTCCACTCCCCAACCTTGTAATATGAACAGAACTATTATGTTCTATTATATTTGGGGCCAGACTCGCTATAGAAAAGTTTGTACAAGCTGAGAATGAAAATGTAGCCACAGATCCAAACAGCTTGGGGATGAGATGAATTCTTTGTCTATCCTGCATCCTAAATGCATCCAAATTATTCTACTGTCTGTATATCTACATGGACCACTTAACTCCCTCTTGAACTCTCCTTAGTGCTTTAAATTGCTTGTCAGCCATATGTGAAAATCTTTACCTCGTCTAAAATTTACATCCCAGAGCTTTCTATCACTGATTCCTCTCAGCAGTTAGGTTTCTTTTGATCTCAGTACCACTGGAATGGTGGGACCGCTCTGCTCCTGCCTTTTGCACAGATACTCAGAGTTGTGTGTGGAGCAGAAATGTAATCAGCCCTGGATCAAAATTGCAGCATTTCCTTATTTAGCACATCTGCATGGGGGAGGGCTAGCTGAGATAACAAGCTTACATGATTGCTGCTGCTGGCAAGGAGACAGATGTCAACATTGCCTCTTCTTTTCATGGAAACGTACCTGGCTTTATGAAGAATAGGTTAGCAAATATTTTAATACAAATAGTAACCTCAGCAGAACTGCCAAAGCAGTCTCCAAAGAGACTGACTTGTTTACAGTCTGGACCAGTGCCTTAAAACCTGACGTGCTTATTCAACAGAAAATTAACCCCAAAACGGGTATCATCATTACTGCAGGGAGAAGCTCCAGAAAGATAATATCCTAACTCTCTCCAGCTGAACTCAGGACACTGTCCATGTTTTATCACATCAAGTGCCCTTGTAGTCATTCAGAATAAACAAGCAATAAAGAAGTGAGGTATATCGTATGTGATAGCTTGGGTCACTGGGACTGCATAGATGTTTGGATGTGGCCCAATCCTCTGCCTTCACTTGAATTACTACTGGAATCTAACTTTTTGCATTGTTTTAAGAGACTAAGTTGTTCTCTCTATGTACTTTGGTCATCCCAACTCAGATGTTATCTCTTCCTTTCCCACTCTAGTTTTTGGCTACAAAAATATACATGAAGAGGAGTGCTGTGGAGAACCTTTTTTCCCCCAGCTGCACAGTATGTGTGTATGTGCCTTTGGTACCTTTCTCCTCCAAAGGCTGTTGAACAAGATTTGTCATTTATGAGGTCATTTGTTTAAGAGGTTAGTAGTGAATCTCATGAAAATGAATGCTGGTATAGATTTGACCTTGGAAGAAACATTGGTAATACTGAACTGATTAAGGGAAAAAGAGATAGAAGAAACTGCTTCCAAAGTTACTGTGCTTCAGTGATGGATGAAGCCTTCACAGAGAATGGTCACTGATGTGAAAAAGTCACTTGGCAGAGGTGTCATAATCTTCATCAAATTTCTTGGAAGACGGAGAGAAAGCCTGGTCCTGGAATTATTATGCAAATGTAATACTAGATTTACTAATTAAGATCTTGGTCAGCTTTTGCTGCATAATTCAGTTGATTTTGAGTAACTCTGTGGGGGAACAAGAGAGAAAGGTGACGTGGGACAGGTAAGAGCCAGAGCTTTCCAATGTGACGTAGTGGCAGAGTTCTGTGGGAGGCCATGCATTGCCCTGCGTCCTCCAATGAGGTCAGTGGCAGGCACTAGTGTGCCAGCTTCTAGGTAGAAACAAATGAGGGTAGTGCCTTTCATGCTTATTATTTGGTATGTCAAACTCCACTTCTTTGGGAGAAACTAATCTCAGACCTCCATATAACCTGGAAATTAAATTAACAGGATTTGTATTTCATGCAGTTATTCATGGGTCATGAAACATTTACTGAAACTACACAAAAAGGACTTCTATCCCAGACCATGGCCATTGGGATTCAAAATGAAGACATTTATGGGATATCAGTATTAAGAGACTGCAGTTATGTTATAGAAGAAAGGGTGAACATAGGGAGTTAATGCATGGGGTGATCAAAGGTGGTATTCATTTGTAATGGCCAGCGTAGAGGCACATTGTCTTCCTTGTTCAGTTACTCTATCAGTGAATTTGTAGTTGCACAAGCAGGCTTCCTGAAGCTGCAGCAATATGGCATTTCTTTTAGGGATAACAATAACTAACAGACCCTGTTAAAGTGGTGATTGTTGCTAAGAATCAAAAACTGAAGTAGCCTGTAGTTATCAAGTAACAGGAAAGTTGGTGATTAAGCCTGTAATTCAACTAGGTTTTGGTGAGACATGAAAGCATATACCCAACTTCAATTGAAAGTACCTGACTGCATTTCCTCTACACTGAAAGTGTAATAGAATGCAATAAAAATTGAAAGATTTCCTGCAGTATGCTATAAAACTTTTAAAAATTTGTATCTCTTTTGCAGAATTCTATGTCTGTTTGACTCCCCCCGCCCCGAGCATTATGTCCTCTTCTGCCTGCATTTTTAGAGTACTATCCGCTGAAATTTATTAGAGCCAATCCTCCTAAATTCCTTACAACTGTCCCAAAAGGGTGGTTCTCAAAGTGAAAAAGAGAAAAATGCTGGCAGTTTATGTAATGTCTTTTTCACTTATACAATCTGAGAGGTTATCTAGGAAGTTTAATGGTATACAAGTCTCTGGTGGCTGGAGTCAAGTTGGAGAGACTTTTCTAAAATCTCAGCCTTGTTTATCCACATGTCCTCCTGTACACTCTTGTCCCAAATCTATCTCTGCTTCTGAGAAAGCAAAGAAAAAACACATTCCCTCGAAAAACAACAGGCTGTACTAAAATGCAGTATTTGGATGACTGAAAAAAACTTATATATTTTATGAGAGCTGCTTCTGGGTCTGTTTTTCTGGAAGCAAATATTTGCCTTCTTATACATAAAATAAAAAAAAAAAAATAAAAAGTCTGGTTGGGTTCAAGTGACATAGTAAAATGTTCCCTAACTAATCCTTACTTCATTCCCTGTCTTTCCTATAAGTCACCCAGGTTCCCTGTCTTTCTGATCTAAACTCAGAGAGGGGCATAGTACCCTCCCCTCTCTCTCCTGCACCATAGATGGGCTGGAACTCCAGACCTTTAAATGTCTAACTCATACCCCTTTTGTCATTCAGTGTATTAATGACTCTGTGCCCCTGCGCTATTTTCCCTCCTCACATGTCTGGTACAAAATGTTAAGCATCCTTGTGACCTTTAAACATCCTGCACAGCTCTGCATCTCCTCTTTACGTGATCCACACTCATCTCCACCTCCTGTTAGAAAATCCTGTGTATGCACCTGGCTTGATTACATCAGCATATATGCACACAGCTGAGCTAACACATTTCAATGAATCTACTGCAGAAGCAAACGGAAATGAATACCTCTCCTCCTGTCCGCAATCCAACAGTTGCTCTACTATGGTATCAATTTGGCACAAAATCGGAATTATCTGTAAATCTGTTTTCACTGTTACCTGAATGCTGTGATGTGAAAGCTAGAAAAGAACAACACTGATAAGTTTGATGGTGGCTACTAAAAACTGAATTATTTCAGTTCCTTGTGCTTAAAACATTACCTCCTTTGGGTGTTAATTCTTTTTCTCCTTTTCTGCTAGATGAAATAACTACATATACCAGGAGTAATATGTGAGTAAAGCAGGAACTGTACAAGAGATCAGAGGCACATACTAGTCATTATGATGTAGTACATCACGTATCTTGAATGCAGACAGCCCAGCAGCTATATTTCTCAAGATCTCTGTTAGAGACTTTATATTTTTCAGTGTTGTTTAACTGTACTTAAGAGGGTAATAGCTGTTTCTTCAAACTGGACAATGAGCATGCAGGAACACCAGCAAGAGGCCCAAGGATCATATAAAAGTATATGCACAGCAATATATTTGATCTGTAATCCTAAATTTGACTGTAGAGCATACATAGTCCTTTTTCCTTCAGGGTTAGAGGGCTACTGGTTTGGAGGGTGCTGTAAATATCACAGATACCAGTTAGCTGAATGAGAGCAGCAGTGTAGGAAAACAAGTGTTTTAGGAATAAAATATCTGCTCTGGATTCTTGTTCTTAACTTGACATCAGAGTACCAGGAAAGTCTCTGTGGGAGAGTTTGGAAGACTTCGATTCATGCCTGGTAGAGCAAAGAGCAGTTGTAAAATCTCAAGAGATGAGGGCCACCCAGAGTGTGTCAGTTTATCAACTGGACAGCTGCGGTGTGTCTACAAATGCCAAACCATAAGCACATTGGCAGGGGAAGCAGGAATTGTGTCCAGCACACAGAGAAGTGGCTCCCGAGTTTCTGAATTGCCTGCTCTCAGAATACACTTATGGTTCAGGCCAGCATGCCAGCTCCAGCAGGACGAGCGTGCAGCAGGCCTGTGACATAAACACGCTTCACACCTGGCTTCATAGCCTTTGGGAAGATATACTGACATAAAGGACTGCAATTTGGGAATGCTGTAGCACTCTGCTCACCTCCCTGCCTTGGGTAGAGTAGAGAGATAATGACATCGTAACTGGAAGGATATTACACATTTATTGCTCTTCAGCTAGAAAGAAGCAGTCCCTGTGGGAGCTACAAGTAGTGTAATCCAGGGACCTTTTGGTGACAGAGAAACCACTGAGGGACTTGATCAAATGCTCTAGGATCATGGGAGTGTGAGCATAGCAGTAAAGCTACTTTTGCATAAACACAGTAGTCTTACCACAAGAGAGAGTCCTGTGCCTTAAACACAAAAGAGCAGTTGTTGCTGATGGCTGAAATTTCTACCCACAGGGAAAAAAAGCTGGAAAGCAAAACAAATTAATCATGAGAGGAAGGCAGAGAATCATGCCTCGAAGAATAACTTGAGCTGCAGTGACAAGATGACCACTGTCAACAACAAATGCCCAAGGAATGCGGCCATGCAGTAAATTAAATATTGAAAGAAGTGTTATCCAAAATACACATCATAATATATATCAGCCTTAGGCATCCTTCAGATACTGTATTAACTGTGATATTTATGATTTTTGATGTTTATAATTGTAATAGTAACAGCATTAATATATCAATAGGCTCTGAAGAGATAAACCCTATTCCTGAGTTCTAGTGAATCCTAATGGATTCCACCAAATCCATTCTGAAGACGTTTAACTAGGGCTGATTTTATCTGGATTTTGAGACTCTAACACTGGAAACAGGGGCAAAGAACTACCCAGGCTTCTTAAAATCCTCTGATCATTTAGGCAAAAGCAGGGGGAAGTAGGTGCAGTTGTTGACAGTCCTCTGCTATCTTCTGGGCAGGCTTAGTTGGCTGTTAGAAATTCTGACCTAATGTTTGCTCTTGCTTTCCTATATGTTCAGTAGAGAAGAATACACAAAAGTAAATAAATACAAACAAGCACTCTGGAAATGCCTGCAGCAGTTCTGAGGCTAAAGGAGTCAGGAAGGTGTCTTTAGAGACTAACAAAAGATCCAGCCTGTCTCTCCACTGACTCTGCTTTCCTCATGATGGAGTAGCATCTCCAAAATCCTTGCAAATAACATGCACACTTCTTTCTTGCAAATATAGGGAAATTGTCTCAGGGCATTGTATCAATCAGGTTTAATGGAGCTATGGATAAAAGTTTGCAACAATTACTCAAATGCTCCAAAGTCCAGCTTATAGTGAAGATCATTGACTGCAACACACTGAACAATGCAGACTGATTTAAATGTGTTTTCCAGGGATGAGATGAATCAAGGCATGCTCCATGTCAGGGGTGTTGGATTAGACAACCTTTGAAGGACTCTTACAATCCAAACAACTCTATGATCTCTGCAGTTTTGTAGGCATTCTGGAGCTGTTAATTTGAGAGCAGGGCACTGAGGCGCATTAGGGAGCAGATGGTGATCTGGAATAACAGGGGACATTAAGATGTATGCTAAAGAGAGAATAAGGAGATCCCGACTGCAGTTCTGCTTTTCTGTTCCCCTATGCCTGTGGGGTTTTGTGTACTCCTTAAGAACAACACCGATGCCTGGACCAGGCAGCTCCTGCAGGTAGGCAAGCAAGGCTGAGCAGGCACCCAGCTGTGGCCAAGCACACAGGAGCCAAGAGGCACCACGGTAAGGACCTGTCACCAGAGTATTCTGTATTTTGCTGGTCACTGAGTCAGGAAGATTGTGAGGAAGTTGTGAGGAAGATGTAGCGCACCTAAATTATTCAGTCCTGCTACTCAGCTGGTGAACCCGTTCTGCCCTGCAGATCAAGTGAAAGTGGAACCATCTGACATAGGCAGACTCTACTGATCTTATTGCCTGGATTTTCACAGGAAGGTATGAAAAGGGGGAAAAAAAAAACCACAAAACCAATCTCACTTTTTTGCCTCTTTACTCATAAATACCACACCTATTAAAATAATCTTTTGGCTACTGAGGTCAGAGCAAGCAGTGAACTTTGCCTGGAAAATGCAAAGAGAAGGAACTTCTCACTTAAGGCAATATCTGCACGTAGCCTTGCAACAAAATCCAACATATTAGTTACAGTGCACAGTTACAGATTTTATTAGGACAGCTCTAAAAGGGCAGGAGAAGAGGGAGAGGGTTCATGATTGGTCATTAAAGAGATACAGCCACAAAGATGACAGTTATGACTCTAGTATGTCTTGCTAAAGAAAGTATTAATGTCATTGCAAAAAACTTTTTTCAAGCCTTCATTATGAATACAAACAATTCTGACCACCCATGTGCAACAAAATATATTGAAAATGGAGCAGATACAGAAAATGGCCACACAGCTTATCAGAGCCTGCCTCATTGAAAAGGGCCTAAACCAACAGGTGGTTCAGTCTAGCAAAACAAAGACTACTAGATGTCCCAATGATTATAAGTTCAGCAGATATAACAGAAAGCAAAAAAGAAGAACTTTTAAAATTTAAAGACAGTAACAATGTCAGTAGTTGTAAGATGGCTAGGCCTTAATTTAGGCTGGAATTCAGAAGGTTTCAAGCTTTTGGAAGAATGAGCAGAGCTTAGGTGCTCCTCTCCTGCATTCCTTACTCTCCTTCCTTCATGGTCTTCTCTAGTTGCTACTGCTACTTCTCCCATGCAAATCTGATCCAGCAGCACAAATCTATATTGGACTGAATGGTGCCCCGGCTTCCATGGTTCCCAGGAAATTACACTCTCTGAGTAGTGACTGTCTTTCTGCGTACTAGGAGTGAGGAGATTTTTGTCCTATTCTACCGGTATCAAAGGGATCACACTCCATCCTACTCTATAACAAGGCATTCAGGTTCACAAAGCAAAGCAATACTTTTTTTAGTTTTTCAGACACAGTAAAATGCAACTCTAAACAGTAATATCACTATGTTTTTCCCAATAACAGCAAAAAAGACATAAGGAGAATCATGGTTTTGATAAAGTCACTGAATTCTGCACAAGGACTGAATACGGGCTGGTTGCTTATGATCATCTACCATCCAGTGCAAAATTTATTTCCAGCAGCAGTCATTTTTCTTTAAGCAGTAGCTGGTGAGCACTGTGTTTTGGATTTTCAGCTCGGGAACAGTGCTGATAACACCAGTGTTTATAGTTATGGCTTAGAATGGTTAGGCTGGCCAAGGACTTTCTGAGTTTC
>JASSUY010050895.1:0-17833 GCA_032466535.1 Forpus xanthops | reverse complement strand
CCTGCCCATAGCAGGGGGGTTGGAACTAGATGATCTTAAGGTCCTTTCCAACCCTAACTATTCCATGATTCTATGATTATTGGTGGCAGCAGTAGTGGTTTGTGTTATACCTTAGTTACTGGACTGTTCTTACCTCAACCCATGGGAGTTACATTCTTTTGACTCTCCTCCCCATTCCTCCGGGAGTAAGCTAATGGCTGTGTGGTACTGAGTTACCAGCTGGGCTTAAACCACGACACTTGAGAAGTCTTCTGTCTCAGGATACAATGCAGAGAGGATTCACTGACATATCTTTTCTTCTGGGAATGAAAGAGTGGTGGCAACATTACACTTACATTGTTTTACTCCCTTCTATTTTCCCCATAATAAAGAAGCAGCAATTTTGGCTTACTGCTGTCACATCTACCTTAGCAATTCCGAAACTGACCGCTTAAGACAGTTAGAATCTCACATGGACCTGTAAATGGCAGTAACTACAAACTCTCAGGCTTGCCCTATTTTCATTATAGAAGCTGTTATTTTTTTTTCCAGCAGTACTGATGCCCTTGCAGTGCAACTCTACTTTTGTTTGTTTTTTCAGAAAGTAGTTCATCAAAAAGAAATTAAAATTAACGCTCTTTGGGGAAACAATATCACCAGGCAATTACAGACTATATAAATTCTGGAATTAGAAGACAGTTCTACAAATAGAATAGATACTTCCATAGGGAAAATGCTACTCGTCTGATGCAGCAAAATGGCTTAGTGGTGTTCCTCTACCCTCTGTTCCTTCCAACTGAACCATGGGCATAGCTAGTAGCTGATGTTAGATGTGGTCTATTGGGAGGATGGTGAGAATGTCTAAATCTGCTTTTTGACTCCAAACTCCTTCCAGAGCAGCTAAACCAGGCAATTGAGAGGCTGCTGTGGTACTATTGCACATTAATTTAAACACTGCTTCCTCAGAATGCCAGGAGAGGCCACCTGATGAAGTGTTTGAGGAATGATGGCCTTATGGTTTAAGCATCAGACGCCCATTCAGGACATCCAGGCTTTTGCCAGTCCTTGCCATCGACTTCCTCCGTCACCTTGGAGCAACCTGTGTCTTATTTTCTATAGGTAAAATAGAGATAGAAATAATGTCCTGCACTGCAGACTGTGAGGGTAGAATTAGTAAATGTACAGAAACTGCCCAAAACTAAGAGCATGCTCAGTGAAGGAAAACAGTGGAAGAAATAACTGTGATTAAGGGTATCACAGCAGTGTTTCAGTGAAATGGAGTGAATTTCAGCATCCAGCAGCGATAAACCTGCAGGTCGGATCCAGAACCAGGAAAATCAGGATGACTTCCCACAGCAGTGGGAATGGAATAGCTGTTTTATAGCACTGATTACTTACCTGCATGATCTTCAACATGTTCTGCTGGGAAAATGTGACTGCTAAAACAGTTCAGTTGCACATGCTACCCTGAAGGCTGCATCTGAATAAATACAATATATCTGATTTAAGTAAGTGTGAGTTAAACAGCACCTACCCTTTGGAATAATGAAATGTGAAAAAGTGCCTCTTGAAAATTTACTACTTAGAGAAGTATATTTGCATTTTTTCCTGAATTGAACATTATAGGCATGGCTGCTGTTAGTATATTTGGGGTTATAAAATATAATTAGACAGCTTATTCTATACCCTCTTTATTTTATATAATCTCATAATCTGTTTTACACAGGAAGAGTTTAGAAAATGGCTGTAGAAGTTGCAGAAAAAATTGAACTGCTGTGAGAAAACATAAAATACTTTTCCAGGATAATTTCAAACTTTATTTTTGTCCCCTGTAGAATAATAAATAACACTTAAGGAGTAAAGACTTCCTCACATGAAACAACAAAAATAAACTCAATCTACAGTCAGTTGGCTGCCTGGGCTTCTCCACAGGGAGCGCCATCCCAAGACTGAAGCAGCAGGGGATGCTCTAGGCTCAGTTTAGCCTGCAAGGGCAGAGTTTGACCATTACAGCTACCATTCACCACATGAGATTGAGGCTTTCAGGAGTCCTGGATGCTAAACTGGTTTGCTATTTGAAGCAAACAATCAACCGGCTAAAACAACTCTGATAGAGCATAAATCAAATTGCATTAGCAACAGGTACTAGGACTTCTACATGGCTGTCAATGAGAAGTCTCAGGAGGTGCTGTAATGGGAAGCGGTGTTGGGTCCAGTCCATGCAAAATGACTGCAGACAAGATTTTCAGGTGACACAAAAGCTGCTGGAATGGTGTACAAGGAGACATTCGGCCTCTTCAACAAAACACGTTTTTCTGAAATCAGCTCTAGACTGATGCACAGAATACATGTAACCAGGAATGAAAGTGTTCCAGTAGAATGGTTCATGTGGTGAGGAACCTTAAATCAATTTGAGAGTCACAAAGGACTCCGAGTTCCTTAGAGGCAGAGGAGTACTCCTTTCCTCTCAGGAGGTGGTATTTCTTCCTCTAAATAGCTCGAGTGAAACTAATACCAAAATACTGTTTTTACTTTTGATGTCCACTGGAGAAAGTGTGCAAAAAAGCTTCAGCTCCTATTCAGGAATGGAGAAAGTGCCATATAAGACTCTAAGGACCCATTCTGTTCAGCTTCTAAAAAAAATTTAAAATTGGAACACAGACGTACAATGATTAAAGAAAAATGCCAGGTGCCAAATGACTCTTAGTCTTGGGAATAAAGATAGCATAAGGCTGGAATCTGCAGCCAAAAAATCAACTTGGAAAGAAGGCACGTATACTTTTAACTCAGATTTTAACCATTGAAAAATTTACAATGGGAAGTAATAGATTCTTCATATTTTTTTTGCTTGGAATCATAACTGGATGCTGTTTTTCATGTTTAATCAAGTAACAGTTACATTCTAGTTAAACAGAATTTACTAGGTTTCGGTAATGGAATAGGAATTCAAGTACAGGAAATGGCTACCTGATAAGCTTGTCTTTAGCAAGACACTGTATATTTAACAAGTCTACTGTATAAGCAAACAGGACAATGAGAACAGTTATTTGTTCATGAATTTAGCTGAATTTAAGATCACTTTATATTAAATTATTTCCTTTGTATCTCTGAGGAACAACCATGACTAATATGAGGAAGATATGTGTTTAGCTGGATTTCAGAGACTTTCTTCTAGTACAAGCCCTCATGCTGATCTTTGCTGGCACGGATGAGAAGGAAACAGATGTCAGTGAGATCTCAGCATGCTGAATCTGTAATAGAGAAATCTTCCACTGATTTTAATATAACGAACCCACAAGATTAGTCAGTGCATGGAAGTAAGAAAGTGATTGGAAAGAAACTACAGGAACCAAAAAGGGCACCTTTTCATCTCAACTTGCTTGCTATCTGGGATACTCACATGCTAATAAGTTTAATGGCTTTCCCCGTTAATGACTTGGTAGCTGGGGCTATGGGAGGCTGAGAAGTGGGATGGAAGTAGCATGAAGCGTTTCTCCTGATGCACACCAGGCACTTCTTGCCCTTGTGTTGCAGATCTATGCAGGGGTGCTTCTAAGCAGACTTCCACATAAGATGTCAAAAGCAAACTTAATCATTTAGCCTTCTTCCTTTCAAGGACAAGAAAACAAAATCAAGTGGCAGTAAAAATCTCAAAGAGACTGTGAGTTGCTCAGTGGTACTGAAGGCCAGTCCTGTGCACTCCCTCTGCACCTCTGCAAACCCTTCTTTGTGGAGGTTAATGTTAATTAACTGCAGATACTTTCTTCCATTGCCCAAGCAGAATGGCGATGATTAATTTCCAAATCCTCCATAGCTACAGAGTAATAAGAGATCAATTATTTAAGTATATTAGAAATAGGTGTTGCTAAGAAATCACATAACAATTGCTTGAGGGCCTGAACGATAAATGACACTGACCAAAAACTTCCAATATACTCTTTATCAGCGCTAACTATATTCACTTTATCCAGAGTGATGAAGTGTAATGAAATCTGCTAATGAAAGCCCAAACAAAACTGGAACCAATCACTGTAAGAAAGGTATGCTATCAGAGAAAGTGTTAAAAGGGTTGCCCAAAGGTAAGACTTTACTAGTTACATCCTTGATGTTTCTTTTTGGTTTTGTTTTGTTTTGTGTTGTTTTTTTGACGATGGCTTCAGTGTTGTTGCTTTGGGTTTTGGGCTTTTTCTTTTGTTTAGTTTTGGTTTTGTTAAGGAGAAAACCAGATGATGGTAGCTGAAGTATTTCTTCAATGACATTCAGTTCACTGTCCCAAAATGTTCCTTTTAACCAACTTGCAATTCCTTCATTCCCTGTACAGTACCAGCTGCAGCTTGGGCCATCTCTCCAGACATACTGGATTCTGATAATAGTGATATCCTTTCCCAATCTGTGCTCTATATTCTTATAATGAAGAACCATTTAGAGCCCTCTTGATTTTCTCCTGCATGTGGTTCTGGGCTGCTAATCTTGAAGCAAAGCGACATTTAAAGGAAGCAAAAACATGCCTTTGCCAAAGTGATTCTCCAAAACGATCTCTTTAAGCAAATCTAAGGAATGACAACAAACATCACAGCCTGCACTAATTTTAGATGATTAAATACTTGACGTTTACTGAGAGTCTGATGTTTATAAGGAATTTAAAAATACATTTTTCAGGCTACTCTGGTCTGACATTTCAGAACCCTGTTCTCCACTCATTATGGAAATTCACAGTAACACTAATTAATCAGTTTTATTACTTCAATCACAAGATAAACTTTAGCAGCATTGCCTTGATTGTAATTGAAATGAACGGAATTCACGAAATAACTTTTAACCATACCATGGAATATATCCTTGTTGCAATATTAACTTAAATCCAGACACTTAATTGGATCTTCCTTCATGATGTTAAACTATATTTCTATCTATTATTACTAATCTGCTTGGCAGGGGTGAAAACAATTCTTTTTCAGGGAAAGAGAACATTTTTGTATTTTCACACTCACTGGTCTGCCTTTTACAGAACCCCTCCACTTCATCAAGACTTTGACATAGGTCCCACAGAAATGAATTTGTTATTGAGTACCCTGCTGAAGAGGAATGGGATGCTGAAGTGAAGCTGGTGCTATGTAAATGCTAAATTAAATCTTACACTCTGTTGTCCCTCTGCATTCTCTGCCTGCTCTTGGAAATGGGAAAAAAAGATTGAGATTCCTGAGAATAAAATTCATTAAGCCAGTAGTCAGCAGGTATATTGTATATTCCAGCATTTTTCTCTGAGCTAAACATAGTATTTGTACAGTATAGTATGTAGAGTATGAAGTAAACTAGATTTTAATTCCTTTGCTTGGAGTTTGACAATGAGGGTTCCCTGGGTTTAAAACAAGATGACAAAAGGAACCTGTAGTTAGTCTGCAAATGCTACATACTGAAAACTACCAAGTATTTTTCCTTCTCAGGACTCTTGTACAGTCCAAAACAACAGCCAGCAAAGGTACAATACTTTGTTCATAGATCTCTATATCTGGGGGTATGGGGAAGGGGAATCCTATAAAACATACCATATGTTATTTTCTTCTTTTTCTTTCTTCAGAGGTTTTCTGACAACCTTTGAAGTATAAGCTCGTAGATTCAGCACCCCCATTTGCACTGAATAATGCCACTGGGAGGAATTCAGTATCCCCTTGTAGTTTCAGGAGAACAGACACTCTCATTTCTTTTGTCTAAATGCTCTTATTCTTTGCCATCAGCTAAATCTGAAGCTCCTGCAACTGAAGGAAGTTTTAACGGCAAGTTCATTCCTAGTTTACTCCCCACATGCTACAGCCCAGTATCTGACCTCGTTATGTTTCTAACTTTGGGTGCTGTGTCTCTGTGGCAGAAAGCTAATGCTCTTTATAAAAGGCAGCTTTTAAAGTGCATATGGCTGCGTTAAAGTATGAGTGGTGGCTGCTGAACATGCAGTGCCTGAAACATAGAGAAAGAAAAAGCAATTTATTTTATGCAGTATGATCATAAACTCCTGAATTTCAGGGCTGTTTAGACAATACCTCAGATAACGCACTATGTACAGTCCTGCATGGATGGAAACATGGGGGCTGTTCCAGGGAGAAAGAGAAACTTGCAGCCTTTAATGGCCTGATTTGCTTTCAAGAAAGACTCATGTCTCAGCAGATGCAGAAAACTTTAGGATGTCTTCAGACACTAATGACTCCATTAGTTGTGAGTACTCGTGCTTCATGACAGAACTTCCCATTTTACAACACGACCCCCACACAGACTGTCATTTCAGATTTACTTACCATCCTTGGCACATACTTCCACTGCTCTTCATCTGTAGCAAGGACAGTGGTTTCTCTCCAACTTTATACTTTCACAACACCACCACCACAACAATAATCGAAAGTTAACACGATAACAGTTTTCCATACTTACAAGATTTTAAAAAGCAATTCAACACGGTATACTATATTCAGGGACCACAGATCACAAGGCAAGACATTCTTGCTTCTGGTTTTCCTTTTTTATTTCTCTTTCCTGCAGTTATCCTTCTCACTCTTTAGGCTGCCTTGATGTACAAATGATGATCCAGGATCACACCTATCAATGATATATGGAAGAAGAAGATAAACCTCCTCAGGCTGGTCCTCCCAAAGGCATACATGTCATCAAGACCAGATCAGAGAGTTACAATCAGAACTGCCTTTTTCCAGTACCCATATAGCATGCAGAGTAATAGAAGGCATGAGACAAAAATAGTAAGTAAATCTCCCCCTTGCTTTCTCTCCCCCCACCTACTCTATTTCTAGATATCTTAAAAAAGATGGAGAGACCAGTTACTGACTTACACCAAATATCAATCAGTTTTCAAGCATGACTTTGCACACATACATGTGCCCTGGTAAAGTGGTAACTCCCTGCCCAGCAATTACGACAATTTGTTCTCCTTCATAGTATAGGACTGTGGTTTCAGTATGTCTGGTAGCCAGTTTTGAACTGTTCGCTGTGTTTATTACCTCCTTTACCTTCCCTAAGAACGGGCATGTAACACATTCTGAGGTGCAACTAACCTGTGAAAACCTGGTGTGAGATTGTGTGAATTCCTCACAACATAGTATCACCAAAATCTAGAGACCTTTCTGGTGTTGGAGTGAAAAAAAAAAGAAGTTTTGCCTGAGAGTAGACAGGAAAATTGCAGCATATTTCTGTCACATCAATAACATCAAAATCATTAGGATTTTGTTTTCAGCAGAACATTCATAAAGGTTTACGAATTATAACTATTTTCTAACCCCTCTAAATTCAACTTTTGTCCTGTACCAGATCAAGTATCAATTTCAAGGGAATCAGACTAAGGCCACTGCAGCCTCACAAAACTTACTCCCATTGTGTACTCTACAGACACTCTCGTGGCACATTTATTTAATATACAGGCATGCTAGAATTGATCTGCTGTTCTGCTCTGAACCAATAGCTTTCAAGGACTTCCATCTCTCCAGAGAGGAGACAGATACAAATTATTATGGAATAAAATGTTGTCAGTGAATAATGCTGTCTGGTTGCCTCTGTCCAATAAAATCCAAAGCAACCATAAAACTTTCATGGAAAAGGGTGATCATTGACTCTTATGAGGACAACACTTTATCACAACACCTTGTTTCTACTATGCCAAAATAAATTAAAATATCTTAGTACTTCTTCATGTCCAGTTCAGCTTACACTTCTGATTTTGGGGTTTTTTAAAATGACCTTGGAAAGTCAGAAAGTTTACTATTTATTTCTAATGCTGAAATGCAAAATGAATGCCCAGTGTGAAACACAGAGGTATTTTAAACACAAATACAATGATTTATGTATTAAGTTGTAAGCTAGGCAGTATAATATTTCAAAACCAGTTCTTACTTCCTTCATTTTTCTCCTAATGCTTGGTAACAAAATGCAGATTCTTTCCTAAACCAGAAAGGTACATCACATGAAAACATAATTTCTATCTTTGTCCCATTTGTACATATACTTGTGTCTTGACAGCTGATTCAGGCTAACTTAAAAAGCCTCACTTTTCCTCCAAGACAAAGCACACATGTATTTTCTCAAAGATATAGATTTTATATATCACATTTTGGAGCATAGTTACTAATATTTCCTTTAAGGACATCAATGGTACATTTAAAAAAAAAAGAAAAAGTGAGAAATTAGAGAACATTTGAGTTCCTGATCACTCATTGAATAGTCTGAATCCTAAGGCTAGACAGATTTCTAGGAAAATTAGTCCTCTGAAGGACCAAACGGTATGAAAAATAACAGCGAATATTAAACACTTATGCACATCATCTTTTTATGATTATTATTAATAGGTAATTTCCAGGATTCCATTTCTACATTCTCTACATATATTCACTACAAAATGTTATTTCTAAGTTTTTGTTAATAACAGCTTCAGACCTGAAAATATGCAAATTACTAGGATTTGGCAGTATATGTCTGCAGTTAGTTTCTTTTTAAGAAAGGTCACGCAATGTTGGAGCATTGGACATGATTCATATTTTAGCATGCACTGATTTTATGGATGTTTAATTTTCCAACTGAAATCCATTTATATAAATGTGACTTCTGAGTCAAGTGAGAGGTAGCTGAAAAGCAGCCTTGTTTTAAATTTTACCAAAATGTTGTAGCTGTTGAACAAATGAATCATCAGTTTTACTAAACATAATTTATCTTGAAATTTATATGTGTGTATGCATTGTATCAATTATCACAGATTACCAAGAATACGCAGTCAGTACAACCATTAATCATCCATGCAGATACCTTGGAAAAGGGCAAAGTTTGAACTGTGTCTCAAATGACGTACATATTGAAAGAAGAAACTCTGTTTCAGAAATGTAATGGCATAAAATATCATCCCTGAACCAAAAATAACAGTAATAAAAAAGCTGAGTTTTTAAAACGAGTTTTTTAAAATATGAGCATTTAAAATAAACAAGAATAGAACTGCTGTATTTGATGCAAAAAAAAAAGAGGCAAGTTACTTTTATGAATGCCATAAAAATAAACCATTTTAATAGATACATAAATAAAAGGTTTAAAGTAGAATTTTCTCCCAAACATGAAGATAGCCTAGCTTCTGTACAGAAACTGAACAATATTCATGTGACTACTAAATTAAATAATCACTTTGTTACATTCAAAATAATTGGAGGCAAATACATAATGAAATGATGCACCTGAATCATTCTCCTTTCTCATCCTAGCAGTGTATACAGTATTTTCTTTTACAGTACAGGATATGGATCTGTTAAATAAAATCTCTGAATGACAGAGTGAAAATAAAATTAAGAATCAAAGAAAAATACCCAAACAACCCTAGCACCCAGAGGGGTACCTTGCATCAGCCCATAGTTAAAGTTTTAATGGAGGAGAAATAAGTACTGTGCTGTAAAATAAATTACGCCTTTTACATATTGCTGTATAGTTATCTTAAAGTGTTAAAATATTACATTCACCTTGGTGATGTGTTTTTCTCTATGCCTATAATAAATTATATCTGCTGTGTGCTAGCTGTTCATGTGTGTTGAATAACAATCTTCTGTTTTTATTACAAATGGGGGGAGCTTAGCACATCTAGGGCATTTAAAAAATTTTTCTGATTTATGTAAGACAGACAAAGTCTAATCCAAAGCAGCTTTCCTCCCATCATGGTCATGGCCCCCTACCCAGCACCTCCAAGAAGTTACTCTGGTAGCTTCAGGTTTTTTGCTATTGTACCAAAGAAGGTCATGGCTTGGTGACTAACACTTTCTGACACACAGAGTTTCTCAAGTTTTGTTTTCCCTTTCTCTCTATGAATCACCTTGTAAATTTGAGAACATCTGCCACTAACATCTCCATACGCTCTAAATATTCCAACTAATTTAGGCAAGAACCACCATTTGTTCATCAAAAATTAGTTTACAGAAATGAGATATTTCTGCTGTTGTTATCTGGAATGTAGCAGTGACGGGCAAGCGCCATTCATCCTGTAGAGGAGAAAGTTTGTCATGTAGATGTTTATGCACACTCAAGGCAAAACTTTGAGATATCCTGTGCTGGTGAAATCAGAGAACAAAATTAAAGATGACAACCTTCATCCACAGTCCAGAGCTAGCATTTCTAGTATAATCTGTCTGAAGTTCAAGAAGTTTGGCTAAGCTGACTTGGACTTGGCAAAAGAATGTGCTTAGAGTCTATCCACCAGCAAGACGTGAACGGCAATGTAATGACTGTCCTTTTTTCTGATTTGTTTTTTTCTTGTTCTTCTTTTGCTTATTCACACCTTTCCTTTTATCAGCTTTCTTTTTCTTCTCATCCTCTTTAAACCACGGACCCCAGACTCCTCCATTCAGCTTCGGGTTACTCCGAGGGTCCTTCGGTGGGTATCGAACTGGAACTGCAGTCTTATTGAACTGTGAAAGCCTCCTCAGCAGCTGCTTCACTACATCTGGATACCTTGTGGAGAGATCCACTCGTTCATAGGGATCAGCAGTGATGTTGAAGAGCCACACTGTTTTGCCAGCTGACCAAGAAACGCGTTCATTGTGCCAGCGGTTGGGGCCTGCATTACTGAAGGCCTGTGGAGGTACCCAGTCACTGTATCCTGGATTTCCTGTCAGTAGTTTCCAATGATTCACTCTGATGGCAGACTGAATCGCAGTGTTCCAGATTCCATAGCCAGCTGCCCAGGACCCATTTTTGGCTTTGGTGTAAATTGGGTCAATGTTGTGCAGGATGTCTACCCGTGGAGAACGTCTGCCTTCGCTAATGGTTTCCCATATATCATAACCATCCAGCTGGATATCTTCATCGATCTGCCCTTCTGCCAGGGTGATCAAAGTGGGGAACCAGTCTGTGATGTGCACAAGCTCCTTACACACAGAACCTTTGTTTTTCAGAAGGGGACTATGGACAAACCCAACAGCACGGATCCCTCCTTCCCAATAGGTCCCTTTGCTTCCTCGGAGAGGCCAGTTGCTTCCTCCAGCCATTGGCTGCCCACCATTATCTGAAGAATATATGATAATGCTGTTCTCATAGTAGCCATACTGCTTTAAAGCAAGGGTTACATTGTTTATGGCTTCATCCAAACAAGCCAGCATTGCAGCGTATCTTCGCCTATTGATGTTATTTATTGACCGATAATGTTCAAAATACTTGCCTGGTGCCTGCAAAGGTGAATGAACAGCTTGGTAAGCAATATAGAGGAATATAGGTTTCCTGGGGTTATGAGAAGCTAAGATTTGTTGTACTTTCTGTGTGTACATCTGTGTGGAGTAGATGCCGTTGTCATGATCCCAAGCTGCATTGTCATTCTCGTACAGGTCATAGCCACATATCCCAGGGCTGTCACATTTGAAGTGGGTATAATAGTCGCCACTGCCTAAGAGGGAGCCAAAGAAAGTGTCAAATCCTCTCTGCGTAGGCATGCATTCTCTGCGATAAAATCCCAAGTGCCATTTGCCAACCATGTGTGTTGAATAACCAACCTCCTTCAGCTTCTGAGGTAGCGTGATGTTATCCAGAGGTAAGCAGTTGGGCTGGCTTGGTCGTATAATGGAGTGTTGAAGGCCGGTGTGTATCTGGTACCTAGAGAAAGAGAGGAGACAGGCATTAGGTTGTGGTGGGGAGAAATGTTCAGACCCTCCTTATGCACAGACACCCATGTACATAACTAACAGAAAATATTTCTAGGCATGCAGCGATTTTCTCTGGAAATATTTTGAAGTGCATATGTCAAAAACTAACAGTCTGGGGAAGAGGCTACGTGGAGACTTCATAGCAGCCTTTCTGAAGGGGGCCTGTAGAGATGCTGGGGAGGGACTCTTCAGGAGGGACTGTAGTGATAGGACAAAGGGTAATGGGTTCAAACTTAACGAGGGAAGTTTAGATTGGATCTGAGGAAGAAATTCTTTACTGTAAGGGTGGTGAGGCACTTTAATGGGTTGTCCAGTGAAGTTGTGAATGCTCCATCGCTGGCGGTGTTCAAGGCCGGGCTGGACATAGCCTTGGGTGGCATGGTTTAGTGGGAGGTGTCCCTGCCCATAGCAGGGGGTTTGGAACTAGATGATCTTAAGGTCCTTTCCAACCCAAACTATTTTATGAGTCTGTGATTCTAATATTTTTACTTAAAATTGGTTCTTTTGCAGATCCCTTTTTACACATCTGAACATCTATCTAGAATCTATTTGTGTACATAGATGTATATGAGCAAGCATAGCTATGCCATAAATAACATACACATAGAGATATGGGAAACACACCAAAGTCTTCCGCAAAAAGACAGCAGCAGGGACCTGATGCAGGACTGCTCTGTTTGTGTTGTAAACAGTATATTGAGGGCGCTGCTGAAATAAAATGCTTTGGTGTGTGCCAGATATTTTCCTAAGAATATCGTCTATAACTGAGGCTAATTTTTGATATTTTTTATAGAGTATTTGTGAGATTAATAGTGTAGGAATTTCATGTTTGGCTAAAAAATCAAAAAGCCAAAGGTGGGGAATCTGCCTGTTGTTTATGAACCCTTTATCCGAATTAACTTTGTATGAATATCATACTTTGTGTAGGCATTTTTCAAGAGGCATATTGGTTTGCAATGTGTTGCAAATTCTGTTGCCTGTTCCCCCCAGGCTTAGATTCTGTGTCAAGGAGAAAGGTGGAAGGACCTCTATTGCAACAGCATCACTTTAGAGAATGCTGACTTCCAGCAAAATTGGCTTATCCAGGGAGAAACTCTATATCTGGGATTGGAGCTGATCTCAAGATAAAGGAGTGTGTCAACATTTGGGAAAGCAGAAGCTGTTTACTAAAATAGCAGGGTGGAGGTAAGGACTTCTTCACTTGGATCAAATAAGGGGAATTTACTGAAGGAGTTGGACCAGGCAGAGAAAAGAGAAGGGGAAGAATACGAAATGTGAATGTAGTGCCCTGAGGACTCTCAAAGATGGAGTGAACCGAAGTATGCGGCACTGTGACAGTCAATGTGGTTTCCTCACTGAAGTTGACCTGTTCTGAAAGACAGGTCTTATACTTGAATCATGGGAAAGATGTGGGTATTTGTGTGTGTGGCATTTCTTTTTCAAAAGGCAAACATAGATCCAGAAGCCCTGAATTTTGAGAATATGCTATAACTACTGCAGTATCTTTTGTGCCCACAACAGCATGTGATTTTGGGGACAATTGGATGGCAGGGTTTCAGATCCACAAGGTGGTACAGAAACAATGATCTGAAAAAGTGCCAGAGAGACAAAGTAAAGCAGCAGTGCTGCAGTATATTTGGTACAGGCTAGGTTAAAGCAGAGGAGTGCGACACTCAAGGCTTCCACAATAAATTAATTAGAATAGAGCTTCTGTTTCTGTGGAAATAAGTTCAAGAATAAAAGGGGAGTTACATGATTATTACAGATAGGCAGGCATTAAAGACACATCTGGTGCCTTCTGAGACCTTGGGCAGGATGGCAGATATTTATGGGCAGCCAGAGCCTAATGCTTTTAATTTTCTATATAGCTCAGGAGGCCAGTCAGATTGGCAATACTAGCAGAATGTGTCAGGAAGCCCCAGCTCCTACTGCCACAATTGAATAAAAGAACTGGGTTTGGGGAAGATTCACAGTGTTAGTGGATCTGACTGTTCTATTCATGCCTGAGAATTTAATCTCACGCTCAGGGAGAAATCTTCTTTGGTTTACAGTGTGCTGTTACATTTTAATTTTTAATGTCAAACTCATTTAAATGGATTTGTTCTTGATCCTTGATATGCACTACTGCCCATGCTGAATTCATTTTCTTATCATATGAAGGCCACATGTATTATTTACCCATAGACTGTACTCCACTGCAGAATTTATTACCTTATCCTTTAAATATAGAATCATGGAATAGTTAGGGTTGGAAAGGACCTCAAGATCATCTAGTTCAAACCCCCCTGCTATGAGCAGAGACACCTCCCACTAAACCATGCCACCTAAGGCTATATCCAACCCACCCTTGAACACTGCCAGCGATGGAGCATTCACAACTTCCCTGGGCAACCCATTCCAGTGCCTCACCACCCTTACAGGAAAGAATTTCTTCCAGCTTTCTCATCCTATCTTCATACAGGGGGTGCTACAGTCCCCTGATCATCCTCGTGGCCCTCCTCTGCATTTGTTCCAACAGTTCCATGTCCTTTTTGTGTTGAGGACACCAGAACTGCACACAATACTCCAAGTGAATTCTCACAGCTGGAGAAATGTTTCAAAGAAATATCAACCTATAATTACCAGAATATTCTTTGGTATTACAAAATGGTCAAGATCTGTTCACTCTGCCATGCCATATGCCTTCCTAATTGATCCATTATGTGCCAATATTGCTTTTTCAGTGGAAGTCTTTTGCTTTCAGAGAACTCGCAGATGCATGGGAAAACAAAGTAATGAAAGCGAAAAAGAGCAATTATGTGGAAGTATATAATAATTAATAACAATAAGAAAAGCGTCTTAAGATTACTGTTTTGAAACTGTATTTAGACTGTGAAAGAGGAAAAAAAACTGAAAGAAGCAAAACACTTAGGAAATAAGAGGCAGGTGCTGATTTGGGGGCAGCTCTCTAGAAGATAAACTCATGAGATCACTAGCTGCCATTAAATGTCTGTGAAGTACATTCTATAGATTTCATCACTTTCTAACACAACATTAGCTAATTCCTTAGAATGAATTGGTTGAATTTAATTCCAAATGCTGAAAGTAAGTTATGAGCATGAATAGTCTGGAATTCATTATAATTACAACACTGGTAACCACAAATGCTGACATGCCACAGAGCCTAATGTCATAGTTTGGACTTTGACCCTTATGGATGGTGTTTACAGAAAGGTAATAGACTGATAATATTCTGTACAAAGCATAGGGGTTCAAGACTTGTGAATATTTTATACACATGTACTAGGCTCTCTTACTCCTTACTTCTTCAGTTCTCCAGATAGTGGCTGTTTCTGTTAGATACCAGAAATACAGAACAAGGAACTACTTAGTAAAGTAAAATTCATATGAAAAGTTCAGCTAATCATTTGCAAATTGAAAATTAATTTATGCTCACTACAGGGGGATGGCACTTCTTTGCACATTTCTTACTTTTTATTTCCATTTTACTAGTGTGAAAAGTTGTTCAGATTTTATAGTAAAATCACTGATAACTGTTTCAGCTGTTCAACACTAGTTGACTGTTACATCACTTTGTTTACTTGTTCACAGTGGAAACTTGAAAGCAACAGGCTCCCAGTGGAGCTTGATGACTTAATAGGGTCTTTGCTTCTGTGCTGAGAAAAAGATTTTAGAGAATTCTTAAAATAACAAACAAATAAATCCTTTACCCTGAGTCTGAGCTCATGATACTGTTTTCCAGTACGGTTGCCCTTCCTGTTTTAATCTAGAAAGACACAAACCTAAGACAGTGACTGTTACATTACTCCACTTTCAGTCTCAAGGTGCAGAGAACATTAAGTTGTTAAAAAGTCAGATGCACATTCAAATGTCAGAATCTTTGTGGATGTAAATCACCATGGGTACACCAAAGTCAATTTGACCTGAGCTTGAGGAATGCGTTAACATTTGGAGGCTTAATTTCGCCCTTCTTATGTCCTTCGTGAAGCTAAAGACTTTCCCAGTTCTTATCTGGAGAGAAAAACAAAGTATAGAAGCAGATTGATAACAGTAATCTTTGCACATTTTTACTGCTATTCTCCTGAAGCAGAGAACAAGATTGAAGGTCTGTGTAGTAGAAGAGATTCTCCTGGCATTCCCCACATCCCTACGGTGCTTATGCAGACTTAAAAATACGCAGGCCAAACTGTTCTCCTTAAAAAAACAAAATCTTCTCAGGATTTTTCTGTTATTTTCCCCCTTAACTCCAAGGTGGATTCTGCACTGAGCAAGAGGCTGGGATGTTTCTAATTTTGTAATGTGCCTGTACAAAACTACTGATTTTAAGCTTTCATAGTTTTAAAATACTGCCTTAATTGTCTTCAAACTGAGATTCTTTCAAGGCGTATTGAAGATTAACAAAACCACACAGTTTGAGGTTTCCAATTTCAGGAACTTTTGCTGGCATAGTTCTAGTAGAACACGTAGAAAAATGCATTTTTATTATGCTTACAGAGTTCAGGATATGTAAAAAAATAAACAATAATTTTTTAAAATACTAAACTCTAGCCTAGGATTTAGAAAAGACTATTTTAAATTAAAAAAAAAGATAATAATTTGCCAAAAGGTGTTGCAAACAGACCCACAGTACTGAGGTTATGCGTGTCACGTGAATTAAAGAAATCATTACTGATGATTATGCATCTCCTTTTTAAAAATTTTAAACTACAACAATATCATGGTTTAAGCCCAGTTGGCAACTCAGCCATGCAGCCACTTGCTCACTCCCCCCCTCTCTTTCCTTCCCCCAGCTCCTGGAGGGATGAGGAGAAGAACGGTAAGAATGCAACTCCCATGGGTTGAGATAAGAATAGTCCAGTAACTAACGTATAACGCAAACCATGACTGCTACCACCAATAATAATAATGGTAAGGGAAATAACAAGGGAAGAGAATACAACCGCTCACCACCCGCCGACCAATACCCAGCCTGACCTGAGCAGCGATCTAACTCTTCCAGGTCTCTACCCCCAGTTTTTACATCCTGGGCATGATGTGCTGTGGCATGGAACATGTCTTTGGTCAGTTTGGGTCAGGTGAGCTGTCTCTGCTTCCTCCCGGCTTCCCCTCCTCCCTGGCAGAGCATGAGACTCAGAAAGTCCTTGGTCAGAGTAAACATTACTGAGCAGTAACTGAAAACATCGGTGTTATCAGCACTGTTCCCAGGCTGAATGTCAAAAACAGCACTGCACCAGCTACTACGAAGGAGAAAAATGACTGCTACTGCTCAACCCAGAACAAACAAGTAGACACCAGTTAATAAATTAGGCTGAAGGGACTGCTAAAGAACACTCTTTGATACCTTACCTGAAACTGTGTAAAACACAACAGCTTGAAATATACCTATTCCAGTTGAGAATAGAATATAGGAGTCAGTGACACTTTTCAGTTGGAGTTTCAAGTCCTCAGAGGTCCCAGTTACTGGGGTGAAAAAATCCAACAATCCCAAATATCCCAATTGCCACCAGCAAATCATTAGAAGCTGGCAGAGAGGTGCAGAGCTCCTGATCAAAGACCAACACCAACATGTAAGATTCACACAGAAATTATTTGGATCAGAAATACTGGCCATAAATCTAAATGTTTTATGTGGAATCTGCTAAGGTTTTAGAAACTAAAATGAAGAAGTGAAGCTGGAAAAGGGATAGATTGATACAGGAGCCACTAGGGCACAGGATAGAACTAAGGTGATTTAAATGAGACGCAGATAAGCTTACCACAGTCCAACATGAAGGGCTACAAAGCAGTCATTGTCCCTTCAGACTGATGATGACAGCCATAGCCTGTAGCTACACTGCTTCTCTCTCACTCTGCAGAGAGTAAATTTACTGATAAGCAAAATGTTTTCTAGATTTTAATGTCTTTTTTATATACAGTCTTTTCCAGACTTAGATTCAGATGACAATTCTTGCCTTTGCTAATTTCCACTTATCATGCTTCCATGAGAGCAAAAGCAGGCAGGAGGTATCTCAGCATTTGCTATGGTGGCAAATTTGAATCTGTTCTAAACAAGACCAAGTCAGCAAAACTCTAAACGCATTTCTTCAGTACTGATGGTCTATGGCTGAAGGAGGTGCTCCTGCCCCTCTACTCTGCTGTCGTGAGACCTCACTTGGAATATTGTGTGCAGTTCTGGTGTCCTCAACATAAAAAGGACATGG
>JASSUY010050893.1:0-25247 GCA_032466535.1 Forpus xanthops | reverse complement strand
TCCTGTCTCTGCTTCCTCCCGGCTTCCCCTCCTCCCTGGCAGAGCATGAGGCTCAGAAAGTCCTTGGTCAGACCAAACATCACTGAGCAGTAACTGAAAGCATTGGTGTTATCAGAACTGTTCCCAGACTGAAAGTCAAAACCACAGCACTGCACCAGTTACTAAGGAGGAGAAAAATGATTGCTACTGCTGAACCTAGGACAGCCATGTGTCTATGTATTAGCAGATTATATGTATATACACACACAAACACCCTTAAAGTTGGCATATCATTACTTTTACATTACCAACCTTATTTTGCAAAGGGCAAATTCACCAATACCTAAACTCAAACCTGAGACTCCAGCATTAGAAATCAGAGCATCGCCTGGATGACTTGCACCCATTAGCCTAAAGACAGATAGAATGTTTACTGACAGTGCTTTCCCCTCCATGAGCTAGCAATGTGACTGAGGGAGGCAACAGGCAATGAAATCACAAGGCAAACAGTATAAACCCCTCAAACATTTCAGTTTTGGAGGTGGGTGCTTGTAGGTTTTTGATCTAAAGACAGATACTAAAAAGAACTGAAGTTTGTGGTATTTTTCTCAAGGTTACGCAATGTTCTATTAAAATGAGCCTCACATAGGAATCCCTGATGTGATACTTCACAGGGAACATAAAGATCAACAGGATTAGTCATTTTTTCTTGCATATTTCAATAAGTAAGACTGTAAAAAGCTATCTACCAACACCACTTTGAACAGAATGGAACTTAAAACCACAATACTAAGAAGTTTAGCATGCATCAAAAGCAGGTAAAAGCACATTAGTTTATCAACCTTGATCTTTTATCCCTTCCATGGCATCTCTGGTACTTGAGCACAGGCAAGGTGAGCCTGGTTGCTAACAGTTACTCACAAAAGCAATGGGCACTGCTGTCCTTTTCACAAGCGTACTGAGGATCTGAACATAGACTCATAGAATGGTTAGGGCTGGAAAGGACCTTAAGATCACCTAGTTCCAGCCCCCACCATCACCATTTAGGTCTTTGTACACAAACCATCTCTTTACAAGTCATAAATGCTCTCTTAGGGTTTACTGCATTTCCTGAGTCACGAACAAGGACAATATTGCTCATTAACACACTGAGAGAGAGCTTTTAAATGCTATACTGGAATAGGACATTCCAACAAGAGCATTCAGTGCTCATCCATTTTTCAAGCTCTTGTTACTTAGATGTATTTCAGACTTATGTCCACACAGAGTTTTACATTCAGTCTATACACACTGTGTGTGCACTTTTCTTCCTGTTCCTTTAGAAGGCACACTGCTATCAATGCTGAAGCAGACTTTCATAAACCTCAGCCAACATGGAGTGCTTCATGCCTCCTAAAAGCCCAGTGGCTATCTATGAAGTACACATTACTGTACTCATTCCCATTTCATGATGCAGCAAGTACTTTGCCTCACTACTTCCAGCTATGTGAAGGTCAAAAGCAAAAAGGAGAATAGAGAGAACACTGCAGGCCACCATGGACACTTCAATGCTCTTGCAGCATGTCAGCAGGCCAAATAGTACGAAAGGATCTACCAATACTTCCCTAAATTCTCACTGGAACCAACCTTTCTTCACAAGGACGTTACAATCTTATTCTACTGCCCGAGCTTCTGAAGGCATTCACTTCACAAACACCTTCCATGGCTTGTGCATGTGTATCAGCTTTTTGCCAAGGCCAGCCTGTGCAATGTGGAATCACCAGGCTGGCAGTAGCTCCTTCCACAAAGCTGAGAAAGGTCTGTTTGCTTTCACAACATTCCATCTTTAAATACCAAGCCTGGTCCTTTAAAGAACTACCTTCAAAGTGAGTATGGACTCACTGGCACACCACAGAAATTGCCAATTAAAACTACTGATTACAATTGTCCTGTGAGAACAACTTCAAGTTATCTTTAAAAGGGTGGCTTCGTTACAGAAGAGCCTGGAGACTTCACAAATAGCTGCCACAGCAAGAAATGCTTGTTCACTCAGTCTGATAAATGACCCAAGAGTTTATGAAAGTTAAGAGTTCAGTTTAAAGAGAAGCCAACAACTTTTAAGTACAATCGTTACACTTTCCCCCTCACCCTGGAATAAAAGGTGTGTTAATGCTGATGCCTACAGAGTGAGAGAACGTCAGTGATTGAGGCAGCATTTCAGTACAGTAATAGCAAAGTGAAGAACTGGTACATGTTAATCTTTAGAGCATCAAAAAGCAGTCGTGAAACACAGAAACCAAGACTCAAAGGGACTGGAGACTTCTTTGTGAATCACAGGCATACGGAAGTAACAAACTCACCAGCTGTGGATTTGCTCATTCCCAGAGCAATTCTCTCAAGTGCAACGGGATAGGGCTTACCTAAGCTAAGAGCAAAAACTCATTTCACATGAAGCATGGTACCTGCAACGTCTTCCGGGTCTGTGACAACATGTGCGTTGAGCTCCTGTAACTTATGATGCAAGTCTTCCAACTTCTTGTTTGACTTCTTCAAGATGTTGTCCACATAGGCCAAGTTCTTTTTATCCGTTGTGACCTTCCTGAGGTTCTCTGCTCCCTCCTTGATTTTAAGCTCCTTCCTTATTTCCCGCTTGATTTGGTCCTTTACTTCATCCAGCTTCTGCTGTACCATTGTATCTGCAAAGTCCAACTTCTGGCCAGCGCTCACGTTCTCAGAGGCAAGGAGACTTTTGGCATCCCCCTAGGAAGAAAACCAGCAAGATAAGTACCAGCAAACACCGTTGCTTGACAACACACGCTGTGCTCTTAAAATGACCACACTATAGGCCTCTGTGTATTAAACACTCCCTTTGTAAGGCCATTTGTTAGCCATGGGTCTACACTCATGTTGCCCTAAAGCAATAACCTCACAAGACACGACATGTTAACTGGAGTTACCTTTTACAACAGATTTATTTTAAAGTCAGTGACGTCTTTCCATGCCTATTTTTAACACCTGGAGATTTAAATACTTCTGGATGGGTCATGGCTGCTTGCCTGGCACTTCTGTGCCTCAGAGCTAATGACTCACGTTTGCAAGTTTCCAGATCTAATTGTGTGTTTGAATAGACCAAATGGTTATAGGAAATAAGAACAACCTCTAACAGTTATTATCCATGCTGAATTTCCCTACATTCGTTAGAATAGATTCCTTTTAAAGACTGAAGAAGAAGTCTTAGGACCAGCAGTACATAGGAGACCTTACTTGTGCCGAGCGTATGGTTGTGGATCATTGAGAAGTACAAAAGGCACATTACAGAACCTACATCAATGTAAAGTACATATAATTACATACGTAATAGCACTTCCTGTGTGTCTTACACATGGATACAAGGTCCTACTCAAGCAGTCTTAGCTAGAGCTAAGTGAGTGAAGGTCAGAGAAGGGCTCTCCGGAACTTAGACCCTGATCCAGTCATAGTTCAGGATGTATTTAGTAAATGTGGAGCCTAATCTGCAGGGATCTACCTAAAAGACCAAAATTCCAGTAACTTTTCTTGACCACAAAGAAGAAATTGCCCAGATTTCTGCAATATTTGGGTGAACATGAAGGTTTTGGAAGGGACGATAACAATTTGCAAGCTGTGGGTGTAAAGTTAGACGTCGGCCCTATTTCCTGTTGGAAGCACCAGCAATACAGCAGAGAAAGCTGTAGAAAGAAACGTTTGGGAAGGAGTTCAAGAAACCCAGCATCAGACTAGTAAACCATAAGAACATCCCAGAACACATCACCTCTACATACAGCCCACAGGGACTTCTTTGCTTTCCAAAGAGTTTGGGGCAATGGGGATCATGACAGTTGTGCCTGTACTATACATGGCAACAGATAACGCTGGTCACTCCTTCAATCTGTGCACGTTCTAGTGATGCTGCCTTCCAGAAACAAGAGCCAATCTACCAGTCCTCAACTATAATTCTACAAGTCGAGTAAATCACCTTCAAACCCCTCTTACTAAAGTGCTTGTACCCATAGCTGCTCCCTGTAGAACGAATTAGAAACTCAAAGACTCCAAGATACTAAAAGCAGTCAGAATCTCTATCCTGCCACAGGATTTGTCTATCAGAGACTACAGACGAGCAATTCAGAAATAACAAACCGAGTAAGAAACAAAAGGGGGGGGGAAGTAATGCCAATCGATACCTGAAGTGCACTTGTGATCCCTGCAAGTGCATTTCTGTCAGTACACACTAAAATAACTGATTTATTATGCAGATGTAGAAAGCCTATTAATAGCTGTACTGGGAAATACATGACACTGCTTCCATATATAGGCCTATAAAAAGAAGCAACCTGTTTTTTCCCCTATATAATAATCAATAGTGAGGAGTAATTAGTCCCAAGCTTCGTATCCACAGCGAGGCAATCCAACCATTAAGTGGTTTCTTCTGAGAACGAACTGAAACCGAGAATAAACTAATACAACAAACCAAGTATATCCAAACTACATTCAGACCTTCCATTTCCCTGTTTGTCAAAGGCAAAACCGTAGGGTATAAAAAAAGAGCTTTGAGATTCATATACTGCTATTTAGACTTCAAAACCAGAGACCAAAACAGTGTTTGTAGGTAACAAGTGTGTATTTTGATACCGTAATCCTTTGCACTTGTTATGTGAGCTTCCTAGAAAGAAACTCATCATCTACTTCATTCTGAGCACGATATTACACTTCCCAAGTTCACAGGAGATAGACTAGTGGTGAATGCACAAGACAAAACCCATCCCAAACCACCCCCCCAACATAAAAACCCCCCACGAATAAACCAAAATAACACCAAAAAAGGACAAATAAAAGCCCCATATCCAACAGAAAACCTTTATCCTCTATTCCAACAGCACCTGAAGTGTGCCAAAATTATGCCAAGAACAAACTTCTCAAACAGAAGGGTGTAATTAAAACATAAATAATTCAGAATTAGTCTGGACTAGGGTTTCCCACAGACACTTCAGTTAATTGTATTGAACAAAGCCATATGTTCAATGGGGGAGGGTTTTACCCCTCTCCAAGCCCTACATGCCACCTGTTAAAGGGATGGTATGTTCTTCCATCAACAGGTTTTTGGAGCCCTGGTTCCAGATACAGTGTCTAACAAGTCTCCAATCAAATTAGAGCTCCATTGTCATTACTGCTTTGCATTCCATATTTCCAGTCGTCAAGTTAAAGTTCTCCTCGGCTGGAGTGGTCCCTGCAGCATCTTTGGTTTCAGGATACAGAATCAATCTGCTTGAGGCATCAAGAGGTCAATAGTGGGCATCCTAACACCAGTCACATTGCCTATGCATTTTGGCATTCATCTTTAGCTGCCCTAAAGCCACGGGTGATACTCCAGTCTCTCTAATTACACTTTTAAACTAGAAGAGTTCTGTCACCTAGTTACCTAGATGTGTCACCCTGCACTAAGGTGAAATAAGCAGCCTTCCAAGGAGGGCATCGTGCACTCAGTGACCCTGAAGGTCATCAGGAATGCCGAGCAAGAGCACGTTCTGCAAGCAAAGTTGCTCTGGTCCTGTGCTGACACGTACTGCTGCTGGGATGTAAGACAGGTCTGAGACAGATCCTCGTGCCGGGGAGGTGAGCAGCCTCAGGGATGCTCCAGTTTAGAACTGATGGACATGACTGGACATAGCATCAGATAGTGGAGTGAGAAAAGTGAGGTAGGAGTCTTTGCTTTAGGAAAAGCACCTCCCAAAGTAGCAGACTCAAATTCCACTTTTAAACTGAGAAGTGACTAAAAGCACAGGATATTCCAGCTTGATTTGATGACAGCCTGTTACAGGTCTCGTGTTAGAACTGAATACTCTTCAAAAACAACCTGTTTTCCCCATTTGGATAAGCTCTGTCCCAGGTTGAGCCCCACATCCATTAGGACATAGGTGTTGTCGCCTCAACCTGTGAATGAAGTATGTCAAAAGAAACAACAGCTGGAGGCAAGGTCCTTACCTTTGCACAGCTCAAGCAGACAGGTTGCAAAGACAGAAGAAATCACTCACGTGCTCTATGCCAAGAACCCACCAATGGATTTTGTACAGCCATTTCCTCTACTCTCCCTTCCAGAATCATTTAACATCTATTCCTTAAGAGTGGAAATGCTCTGCAGCAGACAGTAACCAAACCACTCCTGCTGGCAGAACAGAGAGCAGGCCTCACTGCTTTCCAACCCAAGACAACAGAACAGGCAGCCAGTTACAATCCTGGTGGTGTTGTGACTGCTGGTTAATAGAGAGGAGCCCACCTTTGTTGGGTGGCCCCTCAGCATCCCTCACACCGCTCCTGCTGACCCAGTTCTTTGCCCTGACAGCAGAAGAGGGCAGGCAGCATGCCGTGCTGCTCCTAACAACCTGTTTCTGGGCTCTATGGAAAGAGGTTGGAGGCAGTGGTGCATGCTTCTTTGCAATGGGAAAATACATGTTTATGAGCCAGGCTGGAGAACTCGGAAACGTTTCAGCATGTAATGATACTGAGGCTATGTTTACTACAATAAACTAACAAGGACCACAAATTAGATATTACTGCTTGGAGAAAAAAAGAAAGAGGAACCCACATGTACAGCTTTCCTACTGCAATGGCCTAATGACTCAACCTCACTTTGATTGCTGGCTCCAAGACTATCTATTTACACAGATGAATTCAAGATGCCAGCCTTCCATTTCTGTACTCCTGGGAAATGGTTTAAGTATAGCTGCTGCAAATAATGGGTAGTGGTCTGAGCATGTCTTTTAATAACACACAGTCTGTTCTGGCTGAGGCAGTGATAGAGAGCTGTAAATGTTGGTTATGGAAACCTATGGGGGCCTCATACATTCTCCCTGGGTCAATCCTGACCAAACCGTCTGTGGGGCAGGTGCCTTCCAAACTGCACCTACCACTCAAGCTCCTGTTTAAGGATAAAACACCTAAACTGATGAACAATGAGGTTCTGCTGAACGGAAGAGAGTACCACAAAGCTGAACCTATTAGAGCTTAAGCTGGGTAAACTAAATGACTTCCAATTCAAAATGAGATTCTTCAATTGCCACCTCTTAGAAGAAGATAACGCTGAAATCCTGGGCGTCAACAACTCCCAAAGGCTTGCTCCTAAGAGTGCAGTACACTGCACTGTGTTATCCCATGTATTCACCATAGAGAATCTTGGATAGGGTAGGAATTCAGATTGCTCAATTCTGGTACTTGTTGTTATAGATGAGAAGTGGAGCCCTGAACTCCAGCATGCTTAACAGCGGATGGCACTCATGCACAATGTTATTTACACTTCGCACACACTCAACCTGCCTTTAGGAAAAGGCCAAAGCAACATCAAACCTCTCAGTAAAAGGGTGTACATTTTACCCTAAAGCTATTACCTTTGTTTCTGTATGCTCTTGGATTTTAGAAACCATTGCAATAGATGGTAAATGACAAAGAAAAAAGAAAGTCTGTTTGACAAGTACAGTAACGATGCTTTGCTGTTGGATATAAGCATCCCAATTTAAAATACAAGCCCAGACAGACTAAACGTGCCTTAGTTTTCCACTGCAGTCTGAAGAATTGGAAGCACAGATCTGGAACTGTTCTGTCTTGAAGTATCGTTTTCTCAATGTTCTTTTAGGAATAATAAAGCAAAAGAGAAGAATTGAGCAAAAAAAAGAAGTTGTTTTCCTCAGCTACTGCCAAGGTCCCCGAAGCTCTCCACAGTAATTCCTGAAACCAGAGTAGGCTTTGATTTTAAGAACAATGTTAATCAATTGCAAACTTCCCTTCCCCCCCGAAGTCATTCATAAAACCAGATGTGACGCCTTGTCTGGATTACTGGGACTACATGGACTATTTCCTCCTGCCCAGAAGCAAATGTGATTGTGGTCAAGATCTCAGCACTCACCCACTGTCAAGAACAGAAAAAAACCTTGGAGGCTTAATAGATTTTGGCATTGGTTTGCCGTGCTAACATGTCACAAATCAGGATTTAAACTTAATCTAAGTCACAGCTCTCTGCTTTGTAACAAGAGCTGGTTAAGGCACAAGCATCCGTAGCGCAGTGCATTATATGTGGATGGATTCGAGCAGGACAGCGTTCCTTAAAGCAGGGATGTCCAACGCACAGTCCTCAGTCAGTGGTATCCTCTCTTCCCGTGTTAGGTGTTGCGTTGATGGGCATCGCAGGAATGCTTCAGGAGGAGTGCTTGTTTGGAATCACTGGGTAGCTGCTGGGCTGTGGCACTCTACCCCACACCACCTGGATGAAAAGCTGTGTGCCCTGCCTCAGCCAGAACATCGCACCTAAACCGGTAATGAAATTCCCCGGGGATTCCTTGCTCAGATCTAGGCATCCAGCCACACACAATCCCTGATTAGGCCAACGTGTAGCAACACAAAGAGCACCCTCCCCCTCCAGAAGGTGCTCCAACAGCAGCAGCCTTGTTTACAGCACTGGAAGTTGTGTCAGTACAGCGCCGTGCCAAAAGCCATTAGAGAAAGGGGCATAAGAGATAGGGATTTCCTCACTGTGGAAGAGAGGGAAACCACTTAGAGAACTGCTGCCTTCAGCTGCTTCTCATTTCAGCAGCTCCTGGTGATTTTACATGGGGAGAAGGGAGGCTTCCACAGAAATACATGAAATTAGAATCCCAAATCACATTTCCTGTGATGAGAGGCCTTGACAGAGGCTACAGCACAAGCAATGAGCACCTGAATCTGAGCTCAGCAGAGGCTGAATACCCAAGAAGCGTGACTAGATATTCTGGCAACAGGCATGGTACAGACACTTCAGTAGCTTCCAAACTTTCATCTATAACTTGGGAGTTCCTACTCCAGCCAGAAAATTCCAACAGACCCCAGCACAGTGGCAACGACCCTTATCCCCCCTCGTTCCAGATGTGCTGAAGCAGCAGCTCAAATCCACGCTGCAGTGAATGGGGATCGCTGTCACAACTTAGACCTGTGTGTGCACAGGAGCAAGGTCAGCCTATGAAATAATGGCCATACAAAACCCACTCCTCCGTTCTTGAGGAGATCCTGCTGCCTTAGTTTTAATGCAGCTTCTCACTGTTAAGTTCCTATGAAGTACCAGTGTTTATCAGTGGTGCTGCAGTACCCAAGTTAGTGTAAGATAAAGCAGCAGAACACAGAAGAAAACTGCATCTTACATAATTAATACAGTCTCAAGCAGACCACACACAGTAGTAGAAGCTCTATTAAATACCAAAGACATAAACCAGCTCTTTTAAGATACAGGGGAAAAGATTTAATGAAGTGTTAATTCCATACTGCGTGCTGGAAGCATCTCCAATAACGATGTATCATAGGGCTGTGCCAAGACTGAATTCCCACTGAAATGCAGCCTCACCTAGTTGCATGCAGTAGAAGTACTGGAATGATGATTTCTCTTCCAATTCCTATAACATTATCATACTGAAACGATAATTTCTGATCTAATTCCTGTAACAGTATCACAGCAGGTATTCAGAATGTAATACACATACTGCCATTTAAAGGATGAGGAAAACCAAGCGGATTAAGTAACAAATCAATGAATCAAAGAGAAGCCAGTTTGGAGAACTTCCTTTAAGAAAAGAAGCCCCTTAGTCCCAGGTTCCGATCTGCAGCTGTACATTCAGCACACTGAAGTGGGCAGTGAAAATTAACATACATGTACGTCCTATATCCTACTGCCAACACAGGAATTCCAGGCACAGATTTGTGCTGCGTTTGAGCTGGGAAATTCAACCCTCTTTTGGCACATATCTGGGGGAAAACTCTGAAATAAATAGGAGTATAAAGCCTGGGAAATCACAGCAAACCCCCTATTTGTGTGTGTTTGACAGGTTGAGGCTGCTTTGAAAACAGCCCAACCCAACCAAGCCTTACAGTTCAGAACTGATAGTAGAAATAAGCTGCAAAAGGGGTTTATTTTGTTTGTTACTTTAAACACCTTCAAATCAACCTGGAGTTAGTTTTCATCATGGAAACAATGTCATTTTGTGTACCATGTAAACATATAAACCAACACCATCCCAATGGTCTACAATTATTCCTTGAAAAGTATGTGCTCTTTATATCCAAGTGTACTACAATCCTATGGATATGCTGTATCCATTTCTCTTAATTAATACACTCATTTTGAATGACTGTTTCAGACTAAACCAAGGGTCTTTCAAGGGAAATCCTTGTCTCAGTTTGACTTGACTGATCTCTCTGCAGTTACTTTAAGCTCAAGTTGGTGAAGGCAGTTGTATTACTGCTCAAAAATGCTTCAAGTCCAACATCATTTACTGAAGAAACAGAACTACTTAAGATACAGTTAAGTTCATGCAAATGTGTGGAGAATTTGCCTTTAAGTAACAGTAATATAGCAACTGGTAATCTGTTCATGACAGATAAACACGGTCCCCAAATAAAGCATAACGAGCGAGGCATCTGTTGAAGTGTGTGCTAAAGCAAGCACCTAAAATAAAGCATTTCTGCTGTTAGACGAAGTTCCTATAATTTGGTTTATGCAATCCCATTATAAATACCTTTATTATTTGGGATTTTTCATTTAAAGCACTTACCTAATTTTGTCTAACATTGAGCAGGATAATAGTACACATACAGCTCAAGATGTTGGGAAGAAATAGTCACTACTTCAGATGCCTTAACATGTGCCTGGAATTGCAGTGTTAGGCAGTGATTGCTGGTGGTGCTCAAGGCCAGGTTGGATATGGTTTAGTGGGAGGTGTCCCTGCCCATGGCAGGGGGGCTGGAAGTGAATGATCTTAAGGTCCTTTCCAACCCTAACTATTCTATGGTTCTATTATCCAAGCTACAGGATACGATGTGTCATTTGGTAGAAGAGAATTTTGAAGGTAAGAAGGTCAACAGACATGAGTCACAATCATGCCTTATGACTCTGATAACTCCTCAACTACAATGCGCACTGTACAAAGGTGACTGTTTTCTGGATGCATGCCCAGTAAGCTCTTACCTTCATGTGAAGTTAACATTGCAACTGTACAATTTCAGTGGCTGCAATGTTAGCATTAAGACAAACCTGTGTGGGTAAATTTCTGCTTGTGAAGAGACTTCAGTCACTGCCCAGGAATATAAAACCCAAGGAGAATCCAAGCCCCAGTTATTAATACTTAATGACAAACAGACCCACTCCCATGTGTAAGGGGGTTTTCTTCTATTAAGATAAAAATTAGTTAGATAATAGTCACTGTTATTCAATTAAAATGTATTATTATCTATCTCTGTATGTAACACACTGACCCTTCTGCTCATCCATAAATTACAGTATCAGCTATTGCCACCTCTGTAAGTGGTGGCACTTAGAGTGCTACAATACACTGTTTCCTTTAATCTGAAAAGCACAAAAAAAACGTATCCATGTATGAGAATCTCAATTTCTGGGAGATCCTAATTGGATTTCTGGGAAATTGGGAATTGGAAAACCCCAAAATCTTGGTTTCTGACTATTCCAGCTTTCAGCACAGACAACTGATAGGCAGTCTATTTAACTTCCCTGTATTTTACAGGAGCTATTCTTAGCCATTGCAAAACTAATGGAAGAGCTGAGAGCCTACATTCCACTCTAATTAAGCCATCTTCTTTAGCAGCCAACTATTTTGTACATTAGAAATGCAGCAAGTCGTATCAGAGATAATACTAACATCTGTTTTATGAGGCAACAGGCCAAGTGGCCAAATACAAGATCCTGGTGAGAGAACCAGATTTTGTTTGCTTTCTAGGACTGTGCAATAGTGCTTCACCACAGCTTATGGGTAGCTTAATCTGTTCGCACAGAAAAGAGATGTACACTTGTATTTATACCAAAGAACTCTGTCTTTCTACTCCAGGATTGAGAACACAGTAGTTCTGGCTATCACATCTGAAGTTACTTAAGTTCACACCCTATACTCCAACCGGCTGGAAATGCTGCTCCTGGTTCTGCCTCCTGCAGTAAAAGGAGCATGGAAAGTCTTCCTTAAACCCTCTTCTCATCTTTACAGGTGGCCAGCAGAAAAGGTGACCTTTCACTATAGGGATAAATCCTGCCACACCCAAAATTCCCCTTGCAGAGATGCAGGCATCCCATTCCATGCCTTTCCAGTAAAAGTTTAGGGATGAACACAGTGTTATTTATAGCAGCATTACTTCACATCCCCATTTGTCTGAGGCTTGAACAGAGCATCACTGATGTACGCTGTAGTACATCTGAAGAGTGGTTTTGCAACCATTCTTTCTCTGACCCTTGAAACATGGTAGGATAATTTTCACTGGCTCTCAATATCCATTTTCTACTTAAGAATTTCCTAGGTGTTTGAGAAGTCACGAAGAAAGAGGAGCCCATCCTAACCTACAATACAAGCACAAAGAAGATGCCCTGACTTGACTGCTTCATATGCGACAGCAGTGAAAAAGAGGGAAGTGATTTCACTGATTATGTGGACCACAAATTCTTTTAAATACTGACATTTCAAAACACAAACCTGCTGAATTTTTGCTTTTAAAGACTATCTATATTTTCCTTGCTCGTAGGAGCCCCGATCCCCCACAGACCTGCAGTACTGCAATCCAAATCTACCTTCTTATGACCCAAACCTGGATGAAGTCGACAGTGAGAAGTGCTGACTACAAGTCTAGGATCTTAGCTGAAAGATTTCTTACTGGCCATTTAACAAGTTTTACCCCTTATGCCCAGGCTCAGCACCATCTCCCAAGTAAGCTGCCTCCTGTTCTGCATATATACTTATGGAGGACTCTCCTCCATTTATCTTGTGTTACCAGCTCAGTTTCAGTATCAGCTAAATTGAGAATGGGAAGCATCAGTGTGCCAATAACCAACACATCAATGAGACCTGAAACGTAACAGAAATAAAGCAGCAGAAACCAGCGGCTTTTCTATGCATCATGTATAGATGTGCCCATAAAAGTAAATCTTAATGGGTATTCTATAAGCCCAAGTTTACATAATAATGACAAAAAGTCCTCACCTTATAATTGCATTCAACTAGAGAATGATAGGGTGCATTTTGTACTGCTGAAATGCCACAATGAAGCACACTTGTTAGTGATTTCAATACCCTTCCTTTTTCAGAGTGGGCAAGATTACTTCTATGCGTTTTCCAGCCCCAAACATAAGAATGGAATCTTGAATGTACTATTTAACCTGTTTATTGTACATTGATCAGTTTAACATCAGAAGCTTCGCCCTGTTTTACAGGGCACACAGACACCATTAAAAAACTCCAACACTCTAGGAATATCGGTTGCCAATATTCCAGTGTAATGGATTTTGATATGCATATAACTCTTCTTCAAGGCTAAAAGTTCTCCCCTTCATTCCATTTCAGAAGCATTTTAGTTACCTAGCACCCTGAGAAACACCTTTAGCTGGTTATTGAAACCACCGTGTCAAAATGATGCTAAAGCCAAGCAGAATGTTCTGCTTTATTAATACCCAAGAGCTACAAAACACTCCAGGTTTGACATTCAGCAAAACCTTCATGAAGAAGTCCTTCAAGCTAAAGAAAGAAATTACTGCAGTCAGAAGCTATTCATGGTTGAAGTTTAACCTGATGCGTTCCCAAGAGTACCTACTATGTATTCCTCTATAATGAGCTATCTAATCTAAAGCATGTCACCTTTAGGAGATGGCAATCCACAAACTAAGTTTTGACTGAAAGATCCTGCTTGTATTTAATCAAAGAGACCAGCATATTCTGATGGACACTTGAATTTCAGGAGGTCGAGGGTACTTCCTAGCTGCATTTGAAAGGGTGCGCGTGTCTTGAGGCTCTCCCGAGCATCACAGTGTCACAGGAGAGAAACAAAAAGCAGTCTCTAGAATACAAAAGGAAATTAAACTACACAAGAATATGGTACAGCCTCAAATCTGTCCACACCATCTTCCACAGTAAGATCCTATATATAGCTCAGGCCAGCATCCCCTCAACTGTACCATTACAGACCTTCACTGGTTTCTTTTCATGTCCTTCCTATTTTACCTAGCCAGAATGCAATGAACTGGCATTAATATAAACATACAGGGGTACAGCCAATGCTTCTGCTTAGGCACAGGATCTCCCCATTTGCTGCAGATGCCAGAACCACAGTCAGCCCTTCCCTTCTCCTTTTGCTAACCCCGAGGGCAGAAGCTGCACCTCTGATCATTCCCAGTATAGGCCACCAAAACGCTCATTGCTGCTGTAGCTCAGCTCTGCAGGAATTCCCAGTGGATGTACTTCACTATGTAACTAAGCTTCACGTATATTCACTGTGATAAAGAAACACTTAAACCAGGAGATATTGTAACAGTGGAAAAAAATCATAAAAGTCATTAGAGCCATCTGACCACATAGAGAGTGCAAGGCCAAAATCAGTGAAGGAAAGCTGCAGAAAACACTGCATGCGAGGTGGAAATGGAGAAGAAAAGAATTCAACTGCATAGCTTAGAAAATGTATGCGAACCAATTCAGAACAGGGATGCCTCTTGTAAGTTTTGAGTATCTGTTTACTTGAAGTACTGTATAAACCTTAAATTGACAGCAAATTAAGTACATACAACAGATGGGAAGGCAGACAAATGCTAAAGAAATGAGATGCTACTGTTGAGTCCATAAAAAACAAAGTGTGGTCTATAATAGAAAGGAAAGAATTACAAAGATGGGGGACCACCTGCAGAAAGAACTTGCACCTCCCTTGGCTTCCTTTCATACCCAAGGTCACCCTCTGAAGAACCAATCTGGGGTCAAAAGAAACCAATTCCTACAAGCAGGGCAGCCCCTGCTCCAACAGTGCCACCAAGTTACCCCCATTGAAAGGAAATACTTGAGGAAAGAACATTTCAGTATTGGTGCTGCCTGGCTGCTAACCTGATGAATAGATGATACTGGACCTCTGCAGCACAGCAATGCTCTTTTTCCTCCTGCGCTTAAACCTTACAAGGATCTCTGTGTTTCCAATCTGTTGAATTGACTTTAATTTAAATGTTCCAATACATTCTTATGCAGATTCCTAATACAGGTGAAGACCAGTCCTGAAAGAATTTACATTAGCAATCAATACACTGCTTCTGCATTTCACAGTCTACGACAACAAAAGGCAGAATTCAAATGAGGAGTCTGAGCCCCCAAACAATAATGAGCTGCTGCTGAAGGCCATGTACTTTGCCATAGATGCTAACTTCATTTGAAAAGAGCACACACAAAATGAAAAGTAAGTCAGATTTAGTTACGACTTTGTGAAGTGGATTATGTGATGAGGAATCTCATTTGAACTGACCTGATAAAGATGAATAGTTAACAGTGATTGCAGTTTTCTCTGAATGGAGCTAACTGGCATGAGTAAAGATGAGGAGAATAACAACTAAAATCCCCCTCTCAAATAAATCCCTTTGTTCTAATGTTAAAGTCCTTCTGGTTTAAGTTTTAACAGCATCTCTTCAGGAGAGGAGAGACCCAGCCCACAAATCCCAGCAGCCTGAAGAACACAGCATTCAATAAGGGGTTAAGCTTCAAGATATAAACAATCTTCGCAAGGATCTCCAATTACGCAGGCATTATAAGGTGCAAATGACAGCCTCTAACATTCAGCCATTGTCCGCCTAAAACATCAGCTTTAGATGAGCTTATAAATAAGCAACAAACAAACTCAAACGTTGAGGAAAACATGCTTCCATTAAAGGAGATTGCCGAGTCCTAAATGGGCAGCAGTTCAGGAATGCTACACTAGTAGTCAGGCATGTACGATTTACAGTACTTTTACTTTTCTACTGCTGCCACTAAGTTTAGAACATGTCCTACAAAAAGGCCTTGCTGGGTTTAAAAAGCTCTGGAGATCTGTAGCGTGCTTGTCTGGGTACTTTTCAATACAAGGCCTTGATTCCATCTTCCATCATCCTTTGTTAGAGTCTCATTTCCTGTATTCAGCCTCCCCATTATGCTTACATTGCTCCCCGTGTGCTCCAGACAGGTTGTCAGCAGCACGCCTCCTTACAGCTTCAGAGGTTCCTAACGTCCTGTTTGTCTTGCAGCTTGAAGAAAAGCTGTCACTTCTTTGTCATCATTTGGCTTATAATTTTAGCTTATGTGAATTGAGACTTAGGGAAGAAATAATCTTGTCGTGTCATACGCAGGTCTGTCTATAAAGGGAACATCCTCTTAAAGCACATTCCACCCCATTGTTTTGCAAAGTCTTCTCATATAAATAAACACATGAAGCAGAAAAGCAGGGACTGGTTTTACATATTAGGCTTGTAAAAAGCAACAAGGCACACAGTCAATTTGCATTCCTCCTGAATTCTCAACGCTAGTTTTGGAGGCTTATGTTACTTAAAAATCCAAATGATCATACGCATCACAGTGATGAAAGAGCAATTTCAATCTCATATCTATAACCTAAGGGATGTAAAACAGAGTAAGTCATAAAATCTATCATAAAATGGGTTATGTTCCTCTCCCTGAAGCATAGAAGAAAGGGAGGCAGAAGGACAGAACCAAGCAAGTATTTTCCATTTATCTAAGGACTGGCATAAGGCTCCTTGCCCACATTACACAAATAAGCCAGTTGTTAGCGGAGAGCTTTGGAACATCCAGAATCACCAAGAACACTCAATGTTTGCTCTATAAACAACCCTTCACCTCTGCAGCACAAAACAAAGTTGCAGATTCTAATGGCACCGGCGAGTTATGAAGAGAACACAGTTTGTCAATATGCACTAGGAGAAAGAATGGACAACTTTGAAAGAGGATTCATCACCACGAGAACTTTGAGAACTTTTAAGCACTTCTTTACCTCCAATTTGTTATTTCTGTGCCCTGTTTTCAGTCTCTAGCCCCAGTCTGGCTGCCCTCCGATGCACAGCATCAATCTTGCACGCAGGAGTTCAAGGTCCTCCAAGAGATGCTCGAACTGATGCTTGTGTGAACATTCTGAGGTATTCATTATTGCAAATATTCAACTGGTCATTGCCTGGGTTTTTTCCTAACAGGCGTTCAAATGGCTCACAGTTACCAAACTGTTCAATAACTGAAGGTGTATTCATACCAAAGTAATACCTCACACTCTTCATTACCTTTATGTACAGTATTATCTGCACGGTAAGTTGTCTTCAAAACTCCATCCCATCTGTTTCAAAGCCTTTTCAACTAAAAGGCTTGAGGTTCTTCAGGACTCCTCGCCTCGAGTGTGTAAGAGGTTTAGGAGCAGCCTCAGAAAGCTAGCAAATAGAGCTGAAACATCCCTAATTCACCTAGCATGCTGCTACAAAACCTCAAGGCTGCTCTCAGCCTTTGACACCAAGCTAAATGAAGTTACACCTTCCATCCAAGCATGACATCTAAGACAATCCTATTTTCTATGCTATTCCAAGCAGATTTTTAGTGTCATGTGCATATTGCGAGACCTTTGCCTGAAGAACAGAATTACCACCGAGTTCAGTCTGTTCATCATCTGTATATTCCTCTGCACCAGAATGGGACGCTCTTCATAGCTCCTAGCTCAAAGCCACACAGATGAGAATAAATCTCAGCCTTTAATCAGATGAACATTACTGCATAAATGCATTGAGGGGGAAAAAAAAAGCACCTAAAGAACCAGCAGCCCTGTTCTCAGCTAACAGCTTGTTCCTGCCCTAGACCATTCACTGACACAGGCCAGCACAAACCTTTATACGGCCATGCAGTAAACTGGATGTGAGCCTGATCCGGCTGAAAGCTGATTTATGGTGGGGGAAAACAGCACCAAAACAAACCTAACAACAAAATCTGTTCACCACGGAGCTGGCTGTGCAAACGTAAAGCAATGCAACATGGCACATGCTGGTTTTCAACAGCAGTACCAGCTGACAAAGCCCGACACTTCCTTTGAACAACAGCCCCAAGTCAGTAGGGCAAAGCTTCCAGTTCCAGAACACAGGGTGGGCAATGAACCAATCAGAACTCCTCCATCCTAACGCCTGTCACAGACCTGCCTTGTGTCTCGCTGAGCTGCACCAAACCCCCAAACTGAATGTACCTTTTGACAGGTTCCAAACACACAGATGTTACAGTTCCTGAGGTCATAACCAAACTATAGCTTCAGTGACATACTAAACCATATCATTATGTCCTGTTGAATTTGCCCATTGGTCTTTGGGACTTCAAACAGAAAAAACACTATGCTTTTTGGGCGCCTTTTTTAACCAAAACCTCTCAATTTCTCCTCAAAAGTGACATGAAATTTTTATATAAAAAAAGAACAAAATCATAACATGGATGGAACACTAACTTCAGAGCAGCCAGGCGCAATTATTTGCAAGGACTATTTCTAAATCCCTTCAATAACAATTACACTCTTAGCTCTTAGCCCTTTTAATAACCTTTCAATAGTCTAACAAAGGTGAGTACGCAGAGGGGTGTCACATACGCACTGATAAAATTCATGGACGTGTATTTGACTCTTAGTTTCATACTGACATTGTATGTGACAGTGAGCTTTCAGTGCTCTGAGTATTGACTTCTACAGGCTAACAAGAGGTATATCATCTATTCCATTCCAAGACTTGAACAATACTTGCTGCATTTAAGGCCCAGCACTAATTCACTACTACTGCTGTAGTAATCCACGATTCCCTTCTGCCCTGAGCTGCTCTCAAGCACTCCTACCACCCTAACAGAGGCTCGCATTATTCCTGTGATTTATCTCAGGACTTGGACACAATCTATTAGCACCTTGGTACTGCAGACTTAATTGTGCCTTCTCCTGGCTATAGATCTGCTGCCTATTGTGTTCCGTGACAATAATAACAACTGTGGAAGGTTACTGGAAGGCTGTCCCCTTGGCCCTCCTCAGAAGCAATAGCACTAGTTCTGCTGCTTTCATTTTCACATTAACATGTTCTTCACATCTCAGAGCCCTGCTACCATGATGCAAGATAGCAAATCCTGGGAAAAGCTCAACAGAAAAAGCAGTTTGCTTCAGCACTGCACTACCACACAACACTACAGCCTTGAAACAGATATTACAGGCTTTTGATTCTCTGACCTGTATTTACTTAAAAGACCAAGTCAGAAATCCTTTGTCATTGAAAACACATTAGATCTCCAGAAAAAAGTAAGGCTTACAGAGCTCCACTGGAATTGAAGACAGCAAAAGCTGCCTAATTTAGTGCAGTCCGCGCTGAGGTTTTCACCAGCATAGCCCAGTTTTCCTGATCTGCATAAGGGGCCACAGCAAATCCTCCCTGGGCCCTGCCACATGTCAACCTTCCTTTATAGCACAGGAAAAATCCATATACACCAACCTTTGAGAGCCCGGCCCAGCCCTTCCCCGTCAATCATTTCTTACCTGGTACCTAACAGCTATCTATATACCTATAATAAAATAACACAGGCCTTCGGTATAGATGTAGCTGTGCTCACAAAACACACTTGTGCCAATATTCCCGTTGCCTCCCTAGTTGCCCAGAAGTGATAACCTACACTGATGAGAGCACAGGTTTACCATCACTGTGCATCTAGTGCTCTGTACATCACATTCCAGCAAACCTACAACCGAAGAGTGCATAACGCTGATACACAGTATAGGAAACTGCATTTACACCAAGTATCAAGCAAAACCAGCAGGTGTGGCCGAGCCTTTCAACAGTCAGATGGCCACTAACCACAGTTGGTGGCCTCACAACCGAGCTATAGTAACTGATCACATGAATTCTCTCAACTCACCCTATTAGCAAAGTTAAACACATTAACCTGAATAGCTTGATTTCAGCCTCTTCTATTACCTGAGTACAGCAGCAGAATTCCCAGCAGAGCTGGTCCATTTAGCTCAACATAAGCCTGCAACTGCACACTACTATCCTGTTCATATCAGCTCATCACTGACCTCAACCATATCCTCACTGGCTGTCAGAAGCTGCACTGGCAAAGCTGATGGAGACCACGAAACCTGTGTTAGTTCGATGCACAGCCACTGCATTCCTGGATTCCAGAAAGCACTGCACAAAGCGCCATGAGAGAACCCATGGAGCAGAACTTTGCTCCACAGGATACATGCCCAGACTGTCATGCAAGTAGTTCAATTCACTGGTGAGCTGCCGAACGGTAAGTAACCAGCAACAGTAAAATGGCAGTAACAGAAATGGTGCAGACTTGCCACTGGGACATAATTATACTGCTGCAGTTCAAGTAACCACACTGATCAGACGTAATTATACCGTAAGGCCAGGCTCAGAGCATTCTGTAACCTCCTGGCACTACCAGTGTGTTTCAACGCAGTACTCCTGAATTGCACCTCAAAGGAACACAAGTTACGGATCGGATACTACAATTCTGCAACATCAGTCTCATTTCACCACCCCCAACACTAGCAAAGAAGCTATTTTGCTTGTGCCAGGAATTGCAGACTAAGCATTAATAGTTAAAGTATCAAAGTATTACACAAATGCCTTGCTACAGAGCAGTACCTCATGAGAGATGCTTCAGTTCAATCTGTTCCTGAGCCCATTCACTTACAGGATCCACACAGAGGAAACAAAGCTAACTAAACAGCCTACCACAAACCAACTTGTACCAGTTGTACCAGTGATTCCTACAAAGAGCTAAACCAGAAAGCAGAACGGGCCCCTCCTGCTGCACCTAACACACCATAAGGCTTTGTTACTCTAAATCCAAGTAGAGGCCACATAATGTCTAGAGCTCAGCAAAGCACTGAGACATTGACAAAGAAAGTCTTAATCCCATCATTAAGCCCTTAAACCACCATTTCCCAATGTAAAGGACATGTTTATCTAGCTACTGTGCCGCAGATTTTAGGTTACATTGTAATGAATAACTATCCACAATGTATAAAACTGCTCCAGCAGAACTATTACACATGCTGTAACTAAGTACACTTTTCTACTTGCCATCACTAATAGTTTACCTCAAAATAACAGATCTGGGTACTAGAAAGACATTTGCTGGGATGAAGGCAAATTTATCCAAGCCTGTATTGTATCTAAGCTCCTATGTTAACAGGCAGACTGACAGAATTAAGATGGAAGAAACCCCAAACCGACCCAAAACCAACACCACCACCACCCCCCCCCCCCATGCACCTACCTAAAGGTATTTTAAGGACTGGTTAGGTTCCACTGAGAACAGGATGTATCTTTTACTAACGCAAGTTTTGAACAGAGCCCTGTTTAAAGAGTAATCTATATCCACAAAAGGAAGCAAAACCTGAAGTGCTTCCCTAAATCCTCCAGTTCTGGAAGCACCTGACAAGTCCCAAACACACAACCAGTTCAGGATATATTCACTTGAATGGGACATTTCCTTGTTCTGAAGAAACAAGAGTAACTCCAAAGGATTTGAGGCTAATCTGTCCTAGCTGAACAGTATTTGAAGGCAGTCTTACTTTGCAGTGTTCAGCCTAATTACAATGTCAGTTCAAAACAGATTAATTAGGTTACTTGTACCTTTTTAAGGTGTCCTTAGGCACTTGACAACAGCTAATAATAAATATCTAGTACTTCTCTCTAAAACTGCAAGCATCATTACCTCCATTCTAAAGATGAGGAAACGGAGACATGGATAAGCAAAGTCATCTGCCTAATGTCACCTCCGGAGAGCAGAGCTGCCAGGAATGAAATGCAGGTCTTCAGAGTTCCACCTAGTAGTTTAACCCAGGTACAAGTGCCTAGTTTTCTACACAAAGCATAGCTGTGTATCCTAAAACTCAACTGGCCCAATCTGTACCATGCAAACTCACAAAACACCAAGTATTCCTCAATCATACTCATTTAGTGAAACGGAAAAAACACAAACTAAGAACTGTACCGGATGTGCTCCTTTGTAAGCATAATTTACATGCTTTTTAGTTGTGGTACTGTTTCATCGCTACTTTTAAAGGAGACAAAGGCACCAATGGCCTTTAAACACAATTCTGTCTTGAAACTCATACTTCAGGCTGCCTCAATACAGCATCTTAGCAAGTTACATGAAGAGGCATGCATTATACAAAACAATACATGCACTAAACCAAAACATCCACTAAAATAATCCCTTCATTCTGACTAATAACGGAAATAAAGACAGTTTTGCCAACGTTTTGTAATTTTAGAAATCTGAATTATGGCTGAGTTGGAAAGCTCATTCCAAGTAGACCTTTAACACTTCCATTCGAAGCAAAAGAGGGTCTGTTACCTGCTTATTTATTTTAGGGCACAGTCCAAGTTCTCTATCTTGACCAAACAATTTCATTTGAACGAATAGAACCAAGGAATATATTGGTGTTTTCTGCCATGAAACAGGTATTGGTTTTAAAGCACAGTTCTGAGTGAACCAAAACTCTTCTTAAATCCTATCCCATTAACACGAAAAGTCTGAAGCTTAAAACATTGCCATTACTGTCTAGAGAACAAGTGGTAGAGAACACCCCTAAAGTGCAATCACTTCACATACACAATAGCTGCATTTAAATGCTCTAAGTAATAATTCTGTTACTGCAGCCATACCAACTTACTGTGCTGACATCTATGACCTCTGCCAAGAAAGCACACGTCTTTGGAAATGCACACTAGCTCATAAAACATTCATTTTTAAATAATGATTAAAAAGAAAGGCCTTTATAATCTAAAACTTGAAATATTTTATTCCATGGATGCCTTATTCAACAGCCTAAAGCACTCCAAGTTTAATTTTACGAGGAAACAGAACTGCCCCTTCCCCCAGGAAGCAAAGAGTTAAAAGCTGTGCAGCTAACCTAAAACGAGCACTGGTTTGCCTGCCACACCAACTTCTAAAAGGATGCGAGCCCAGAGAAAGATAACAGCATGTTGGAAAGGAAGGCATCAACAGCAACACCAGTTCTTGCCCAGGCTCCTTCCGCCGCCAACAAAAGGACCTGTACTAGAGATACAGGAGGTGAAAAGGTAAAGTCATCTTTCAGTCTTTGGTAACCAGGCAAGTTTCTAGTGAAGCTGCTAAACAGAACAAATTAACAAGAGGATCTGATCACTGCTAGGTTTATTTCATACTGTGCATTCACTAACTACTGAAGAATAATGCTGTGTTTTTCACTTTGAAGGAACATACATGAAAGCCTGCTTAGAAACAAGATATACTTTCCACGTCCTACTGCTTGCCAGTGAGATGGTTAAAGATACAGAAGGATCGATGAAATGTTTAACAGAAAAGCAGAACAGAAATGCTCAGTGGGTATTTGCTAGCAGAGGGTTTTAAGGAACTTCTCTGTCACTTTTTTAGACATACAGAACTCCATCTGTGAGAAGTGGTACCCCAGGCCCTGTTTAATTAAACCCGGTATGCTCTGAACAAGCACTAACACCACATCACATCTACTGGTTTCTTCTTAACAGTTGGTTATTTCACTCTTTCTCATCTTTTCTCTGAAACCACTTTACACCCTGTTGTAGCTGTTAAAGTTCACTACTCTTCTTATCGGGAGAGCTCAATTGATACCTAACAACTGACCCACTTTTGCTTACTTCCTCCAAAGCTGTTACCTACTTAATGGCATGCTGGAGTACACAGGGCTATCATAACCAAGCACAAGGAGAACATATCAATGCACAATGTGTTGTATTGATCACTGACTGATATTCACTTTAGAACCCACATCAGGACCAAGCTTGGGATAAACGCTGAGGTTAGGTTGTTTTCAGTAGGCCTTCCTGAGAAAGAACAAACCACCCAAACCACACATCCTTCATGATCTAGAGCAACCCGAGGACGTGACACTTGCAACCTTTGCTGTAGCCATGCATTCTACAACTTCCTCATCTTCCTGCGCAAGACTGCACGCTGCAAGTAAAAGCCCATTTTACACATAAGTGCTTTTAAAGTTAGAGTTCTTTAGATTGAGGAAGTCTCCTCCTGAAGAAACGCGAGTGAAATGGTGTACCTCACACTTCACTGTAGTCCCCTTTACTTGGGAACATGCCACTGAACTAGCCTTTATGCACAGGTATATGGAGGATAATCTGCTTTGAGCAATTCATAAGAGAAATAACACTGATGCCTTTGCACTCCACTGCTAATACATGCCACTGCAAGCAAAACAGTGGCTCTTCCTGATGGCAAAGCTCCTCTTCAATATACCCAAAAGTTAGCAATTTGCAAAGCTTAAACCTTTTCCATCTTAACTCTGCCACCTTTCTGTCTTGCACTAAGAACTCTATGTAGCGATACAGGAAATAATAAAACCAAACAACCCTCCCCACTCCCAACAACAAAACACCTCCCCAAGCAAAAAAACCTCCATTCATTTCTGTATAAATTGATACAAACCCCACTCTTCTACAGAAATTCTGCTTCTATTTAACTCACCTGTGACAATACCATAGTTACTTATTCACCCAGCTCACCACTTCAAACAGGTTTACCAGCTTATATGTCATCGTATCAAGTCTATATTAACATAGCGATTCTTCCTCGACACTTATGAGCCACTGATTAAAGTTCAGCATTTTAGATGGATTCTTAGCCTTCAGCCATCTCATGTGCTACAATAGTAAGCAGACTGCTACACCTCCGTGGTGCCTTCTTCTTTGTTATTGAAGTGAGCACATTGCTAATGTTTAACGTGACGGAAGAATTTAGGAAATGAAGTTTCTGCTTTTTAATGCATGCCTTTCGAATTTCTATTCGAGCATTAAATTCAAGGCTTGCCATTTATGGGCTCCTTACTTTGGCTAATTGTCCGACTAATAAAGCCAGGGACGCATTCTTTGCCTGGTTAACCACAAGCACACGCATAGATTTAGCGGGGTATATTTATAAAGAGAAGGGGGGAAAAAAAGGCACGCTTTCTTCTGGACAAGGAAGCGGAAGAGCCAGCAGGTTGAGCTGACATTTACAGATAAGAGCACAAAAGCGGAGCTCCCGAATTGCCTCTAACCCTGCAGCTGCCAAACAGAAAAGTAACAGTTCCGCAGACAACCCGAACTAGTCAAACCACAGCGATGGAAACAACCGCCCCTTGAGTTTTCAGCACCTTTTACAGCGTTGGGGGCTGTTCGGGGTGCGTTCTGAGGTGACTCCAACACTCGCCGTGTACAAATAACGCTGCCCGCACCATTTTCTCCCCTGCACGGGCTCCCGGGTCAAGGCCTACATAAAGGAAGCTGCTCGGGCTCCTCCGCGGTGCACTGCACCCGGGGGAAGCTCCGTGCCTGACCTCGCCGAGCGCCATGCCCGGGGCGGCGGGGACAACTCCCGGCCAAGGCAGCGGCCTCAGGGCTCCGGGGGGAGCGGGCGGCCGCGGGGGGCGCGGCCCGGTGCAGGCCCCGCCGG